>NW_019379701.1:137545-224607 GCF_000648655.2 Copidosoma floridanum
TTTTTTATATTATAGTGCTTTACGCCCGGCTCCTACAAAGGGCACTACTGAGGGCACTTAGCACTTGGGAGAAGGAAGGGAAGAGGGATGGGAGGCCTCCCATTACTGGGAGGGGTGTAGGGGGAAATTAGGCAATTATGCTGCGAGGAGGTCGCCTAAACCCTCTTCGAGGAGCATTGCGTGGTGAAAATACACAGAGGTACTTGCCCGAAAAAGTCGCACTGGCCGGGAATCGAACCACGGTCTCCCGCGTGCCAATCCACGACCTAGCCGACTGAGCAACCGCGCGCTCACAATAGTTATATATATCGATGTCAACCGTTTAAGGTTGTTATGGATACTGCGGGGGTAACCTATGTGACACTTAGATAATTTGGAGCACTAGGATGTAATTAACTTACTAGCACTCAAAGAGACGTCAACAAAATAAATCGTCATAACCTTAGAAGTTACAGATTTCTTAACTTCAATCAACAAAATTCGTTTCAGATTATAACATAAACTAGAACACGTTAAAGGTGCTACTTTGAAAAATGCGTTATAGTACAGAGTAACTTTTTCAGTGTTTTTTATGATGTTTTTGTTAATATTTCTAAAACTATTCTTGAATCATAAGGCCTGAAATGCTGGTGTCTTCAAAAATAAGTATGCTTTTTTTTTTTTTTTTTTTTAATTTTTTTTTTTAATTTTTCTTTATCTTTTGTTGACAAAACAATGAAACAAACAATAAAAATTGAATTCGTGTAAGTGGTCAAATAAACGCTGACTTAATTCAAAAAAGAACAACACTTTAAACCCCATGATTTGAGAATAGTTATGGAGATATTAACAAAAACATTATTAAGAAGCTCATAAAGTTAATGCTACGATTCGATGCATTTAAAAAAAATAGTACTTCAACTTTGCCTCAGTGTAAATGTACCATAATTTAATATGATTTAAAATTTAATTTACTCATTTTCTACATGTAAAAGAGTTATATATTACCAGAAAAAAAATTAAAATTACCGAAATTTCGTAACAGACTTTTTGATTAAAGTAGGGTAATTCTTCACTCTAAAGGTTATGACTTTTTCTGAATAAACAGAATACAGTAAGTTATTCACATAAATTATCGAGCAGTCTACTTGGAAGGTGAAAATTTTGCCCTATAAAAATCTTTTTTTCTTTGCAAATCGAAATACATTTTTTGTTAATTTAGTGGATTTATTTAGTTAAAAAAAATATAGCTACTACGAACAAGGTGTTATGTATGTATGTATATATATATATATATATATATATATTAGTGAGGCTAACACCCCTCTGCGTGCTCCGCGCGTCAACCCCCCACAAACAGTTTGAGTAGACAAAACAACGACATTACTCGTGTATTTATCAATGCAGGCTGAAGATTAGTTCACAACAGCAGAATACGTAACTCACGAAGGAGTTGATAAAACATATGATGACATAAATATCAATTTTCCAATAGTATTTTGGAATAATATTGGAGAGGGTCTTCCACCACACGAATTAAAATTAAAAACAAATGCTATAGTAGTGTTTATAAGAACTTTAAGTATATCAGACATTCTCTGTAGAGACACATGATTAAAAATAACAAAATTATTTAAGTATTATGTAAAAGCAAAAACAATTATGGGAGAAAAAAAAACCAAAGTTTATATTCCTAGAACAACATTGAATACTGGCACCTTATTATCATTACCTTTTGTCTTCTATAGAAAACAGTTTCTTTTTGTATTAGCATGTTCTATGTTTATTAAAAAATAAGAAAAACAGAGTTCTGATTCTTTAGGATTTTATATTAAAAAACCTTTATTCTCTTACGGACAGTTATACGTTGCTTTATCAAGATGTAAGAATTCAAAAACAACTTTCATTCAAATTAAATCCGAGAATCAATTAATAATTAAAAATATTGTTTAGCAAGAAATTTTTCAGTAGTTTGAAAATTTGTAACTTTGAAGATCGTCACATTTAAACAGACGTATGTTAATGCATAAGAACCAGGGAAAATAAATATGTGAAAAATGTGGAAAAGGTTTTAAAAGAACAGACGGGTTAAAACGACACATGGAATGTCACAACATTAAGCTAACAGAATGAATTATTTTTTTAATAGCTTAATTGTGTTATTCTATTTAATTATACCTCCTCCTGAATTCTGTCTTTTTGTTAATAAAGTCCTCAGGTAATCAAGAATTTTATACTTAAGTAAAGTAAACATAGACCAGAAATAGATTTAAAATGTAAAAGTTCAATCAAGTTAAACAAATAATGGTACTTCAGAGACATATTAAGTAAGGAGAAGCGAATAGACAGAGGGAGACCTATGATCAGTGACTTAAAAAACCCTAAAAACGAGGTGTGACTTGGGTACTAAATTGCGTATATTTTTTAACATTTATGATGGTAAAACATTTGATAAATAAGTATTTTATGGGGGGCGGGGGAGTGGGGGGAGCGGTGAAGATAGGGGGAGCAGGGAAGAGCTCACTCAAATGTAATTTGACGTCCCCCTGCGCGCTCCACGCGCCAACCCCCCCAACTTTTAAATCGGTTAAATACTTTCCTTTTATAAATAAATCATAATGCGGAGCTTAGGAATAGCGCAAAGCTTAAAATATATTTATAACTACATACACAAAGGTAGTGACAGAGCGTACATCAAAATAGGAAAATCAAACGATTTAAATGAAAAAATATTACATGAAATTAGTAATTACGTAGATGCTAAATATTTAAGTCCAATGGAAGCAGCTTGGAGACTTCAAGAAAATCCAATTTGCTGTAGAAGTCATACAGTTACAAATTTAGCTGTTTATCTTGAAAATGAACCAAAACTCATATTTGAAGAAAATAATATTAAAAACGTAATACAAAATTATCAAACACCCCTTACAGCTTGGTTTGAATTAAATAAAGTAGATGATTTTGCAAAATCGCTAAAATATTTCAACATTCCAGAACATTACATTTTTGACAATAAACTTAAAATTTGGAAAAAAGAAAAGTTACACTGAAAAATATTGCTATAGGTAAATTAAACATAGTATCTCCAAAAGATCATGAACGCTTTTTTAAAAACTTATTTTAAATAAATTACATGGGGCTACATCGTTTGAAGACGTTAAAAAACATAATGGAATAACATATAAAAATTTCAGGGATACTGCAATTGCAATGGGTTTAATAGAACATGATTCTGAAATTAATAATATTTTTAATGAAGCAAAAATGATTATGTTTCCATACCAGTAAAGACAATTTTTTGCTTAGTTTTTGATTTCAGAAAACTTTCAAGGAGATAAAATATGAAACAAGTATAACAAATATTTTACGGAAGACTTCGATAATGATAATGATAATTGGGCTCTTTTATATATTAATCAAATTTGAGTATCAGAAGGTGAATCATGTAAATCTTTTAGCTTACCAACACCAACCATTAGCCACTATATACAAAATTGCATTATTGAGGAAATATCTTTCAGTAAAAAAATGTTCGATATAATGTACACAAATTTAAATGAAGATCAAAGAAAAACTTTTAAAACTATTTGTGAACAAGATGAAAAAGTATATTTCATAGATGGTCCTGATGGATCCGGAAAAACCTACTTATATAAGACACTCATTCATTACTTTATTTCTAGAGGTAAAAATATTTTGTCAATGGCTTGGACAGGAATTGCATCTGTATTACTACCAAAAGGTATGACCAGTCATAGAACTTTTCGTTTACCTTTAGATTTAGATAATATTGAGAGTGTATTTTTAGAATTTGAAACTGAAAAAAAAAATTAAGGAAAGTTGATTTAATTATATGGGACGAGGCTTCTATGATTCCGAAAACAGCTCTAGAAATCGTTGATAGAACGTTGAGAGACTTTTGTAATACAAAACTTTGCTTTGGTAATATATTAATAGTATTAGGAGGAGATTTTCGACAAATCCTTGCAATCATAAATACGTTATTAGAACTACGATAATAGAACAAACTATTAAATCATCAGTTTTATGGAAGTATTTCAAAATTTTAAGATTAAAAAATAAAATTCGTTCCAGTAATAAAGAATTTTTGAAATTATTGCTAAGAATTGGAGAAGGGGACATAAAAACATTTAACATTCCTAAATCCTGGATAACAGATGATGTCTGTACTAAAATATTTAATAATTACAACAACTGTTTTGGTAATAACGTAATACTAACTTCACATAATGAATATACTTTTTTTTAAGCAATAAAATTTTAAGTAAATTGAATGGAAAGACAAAAACTTATTACAGCATCGATACTGCAACCTGTATAGGTGTTGATAAATTAGATGATAATATTTATATAAATTTTCCCGTAGAAATCTTAAACAATATTCGTAAAGGCTTGCTACCTCATAAACTTAAATTAAAAATAGGTACAATGGTAATGTTAATTTGAAATTTGAGTATATCAGACGGATTATGTAACGATACACGACTGCGAATTACTAAATTGTTAGAGTATAACATAGAAGGCGAAATAGTTACTGGAGAAAAAATTGGTAATGAAGTTTTTATTCCTTAAATCACATTAAATACTAAAAATACTTTATTATTACCCTTTATTTTATATGGAAAACAATTCCCATTAGTTGTAGCATTTGCTATGACTGTAATCAAGTCTCAAGGTCAAAGTTTTGATAATGTAGGGTTATACTTGAAAAAACCTCTATTTTCTCATGGTCAATTACACGTGGCTTTATCAAGATGCAAAAAAAAGAATGGAATTTTCATTTAAATCGATAGAGAAAACATTTCAGATATTGAAAATATAGTTTAGAAAGAAGTTTTTGATTATAAGTAATAATGTATCTAATAATAACAACATGATTTTGATATTCCTATATGTATGGACAAAATTTATTACATAATAATACATCCCATAAATATATATTATGTTGTACCAATTGTACCAATTGTACAAATTTCAACATTGATGTAAAACAGAATAGAAATAGACCTAAGTCTTCGTGGTTTGATAGCGCTTTATGAGTTGACACATAAAATAAGTCATCTTAATGCGAAACTTCCACGGTTTGTATTAATGATAAACTAAATGTAATTTAAATTTTTGTATGTATTGGTATTATTTATTCGTGTATAAAATAATATAATACATACACATAAAAATTTTACATATAGTTTATTATAAATGCTAACAAACAAAAGCTTAACGCACTAAGAACTTTATACTTACAAATAAATGGAAATACAATTGATATAAATTAATTTTTGGTCGTATTGAGTTTTATAAATGAAATGGTTAACAATTATTCGTATGTTTAAAGTCTATCTATTTACCTTCTGGCCGGTGTGGAAAAATAGATGGAAACAAAACATATTGCAAGAAACAAAGCATGTTCTTATTAGTTAACATTCTTCACAAATAAACATTTTTACGGTACAAAAATATGTATGACATATTATTTTTATGATATTTCAAGTTAAGTTTTTTTTAAAAGACTCTAAGTAAAACTTGAATGACTAAATAATTTAAAAACTTCCAATATAAATGGTTTTATATGGTAGAACGTTGCTTGGAATGCCCCACACAGTTAACTATATAATATAACAGTTAACTTTATAATTCAATATATAATAATAATGATGCTTTGCGCAATGACCCCCTATAACTCAGTTATGACTTTAAATTTATTTTGACGATGAGATAAATCGTGGCGATAAAACAGTTTTGTCTTAAAGTAATGTAAAATTGATGCAGATTAAAAATAATAGACTAATCCATATACGACACGTGCACGTCTGTATACACATCAAGGTCTAAGAAATACGATAAATACGATGTGATCCACGGTCTCCAAAAGAAGTGTGGCAGACGGTGGGGGGTCACGAAAAAATGCGCGGGGGGCAGTGGGGGTTTCAGAAAAAACTGCGATATGTCAAAGTACAGTTTTTACCTTATTTTGTGGGGGGGGGGCTGTAGGAAGGTTGTGTGAAATTCCCCATCGAGGTAACTATATAATATAGGAAGATATATATATCTATATCTATATATATACATTTATGTATAAATTTTTTGTTATATTTTACAGCCATTTCTGAAAACAATATTGAATAGGCTCTGCATTGCTCTATTACTCTGCATGTATATGCTATGGTCATTGGCAGATTAAAAAACCGCCTCAGATTTAATTGTGACATCAATCACTTACACATCAATGGAAACCTTATTTTACATGGCTTCCAAACCATCTGACTGCGGTTGGAAATACGCACATGAGTTATGGATTTCTTAGTAGTATGAGCCAAATGTATAAAGATCGGATCTCGAACTCGGAAGTCTGTGTTCCCAACTTCCCGAGCCATTAAAATCACAACCTAAATTACTAGGCTACCGTGGCTGCTAAAACATATAATTTTAATATGCATGAACTTGCTTATCTTAGCTGAATAAACTTATCATTATTAAATGGAGGTATACCAAATATTTATTCGTCTTTGGACTACTAACTAGCTCGTTGAGTAACATTGAATCATTTTTTTTACATTCACAGTGGGTAGTTCTTTTAAAGTCCCATGTAATCAGTTCAAGCATATTGATAAAAAAAACCATTTCAATCTAGAGTTAAACTAGAAATCTCTTTTTTACCCAGAATATGCACCACGAATAGTTGATATGTTTTTTTTATCCTGAAAATAGTTTTAGTTCAATATTGATGTTGAATAGACGTTGCGATAAAGATAAAATTTTGAACACGTTTTTATTACCACCTATCATACAAACATTACATGTATAAATCATCAACTCATTTTAGAAAAGGAAGCTGTTTGGGGAGTCAACATCGACGCAGGTGCTGCGGGACTTAGAAATTTCTCTACGCACAAATCACATCGAGTAAGCATTATTTACATAATAACTTTTGAAAACGATTCGTAGGTTGTTCAAGAGCCATGCAGACTGTTGAATATTGATTCTGCAGTCTTTTTTTGCTTTTTGTTGACCAACACTCGTAAAATAAAAGTACAAGTATTTAGAATACTTTTTTTAAGAAGTTTTGTTTTCTCAATCTTTAAACAATTTTCTATATTATATGAAAAGAAATAAGTTGTTTTCACATCATCCATTATTTTTGAGACAGTAGATCAACAGCGTATGTAAGTTCCAGTACAGAAACGTACTTTTTACCGAATGCTTAAACAGCCTATGCTAACTTAATTAAAGAGAAATTAAGGTATATTTTATTAATTTGCACACGTGCGCGCGCACACACTTACACACATTTTTCAAATGAAAAAACATTCGATTTACAATACCATTGCCATTTTACTTAAAAGCCTTAACGACTGATTCCAATTATTAATAATTTTGAGTAGTGATGGTTTCAGTCCTTTATGTGTTCAAGCACTGGACGTAAGAAAAACCTAAAAGTACATAAACTTGAACAGTCTCTCATAATCACTTTGAACAATTGTCTTGGACATTAAATTTTTTCTTATTAACCTATGAACGCTTATTTTATGAAAAATAAACCTCATATTTATCTAACAACAGGTCTCAGTATTAAACAAATTTTTCACTTGCACCTGCGGCAGAACTACGACTTCTTCCCCTGCTTTTTAGGGGTAAAAGAGCCACATTTTATTCAGGTAAAGGTTTGTATTCACTGCTCATGGAAAGTATTTTACCATCCTTTGTGTGTTTGTAATCTTCGTATTCAACTTGGGAGACAATTCTACGCAAAGGATACCAAAATCCTTTCCTGATAGCAACCAACCAATACAATTTTACCTGATAAATTGTGCTGCACTTTTGCTTCTCAAAACCATGAAAAACTTTGTATTTCCATTAGAAGTATAAAAAAATACATTATATATTTTATTGGAAGTAGGTAGAAAATCCGTACCTACGTACGCTTTGTAAGAAAATTCATTTTTCTCATTTCATTCACAAAAAAAGTTGTTGTTTGAAACTGTTTAAAATGCTGATACCATTTTCTCAATTTCTTGAGCAAACCTAACTTCCAAAATGAGATAAATAAGCATTTAATTTGTTGGATTACTATTCTTTGAGATAAGGACTATGATTGGTTTCTGGGCCACCTCATCCGTACTTAACTTTTAACGATTGTATATTTCAATATACTAATGTATGTACTACTAGTAATGTATTACTTACAACTTCATTTACTGAATACGCATTGATTTTATTTGGTTGAGTGAGGATTTGGTTGCCTAGAAGAAGGAAGAAACTATATTTCTTTAAATTATGAAAAAGATATTTTAGCTTATTACAGTACAACAGCTTTGAACTTTTATGGTAAAAAATACTTAATTTTTACTTTTTTACCATACATATATATTTGTATTCACC
This sequence comes from Copidosoma floridanum, assembly GCF_000648655.2. The sequence goes on from NW_019379701.1 coordinate 145,925, forward strand.
TTTTTCTTCAGTCTTTCATGTATAGTATAGTCATCCCTAAAAATCTAAACATTAGCACAGTCCCAAGCCTAATTCACACTTTTTTGAGTATACTGAACCAAACAATTTACTTTTTGTTAGTAGTCTTACAAAGGTATTTAAATAACAATTGATTATAATTTAATTAAATAGTCGTTACAAGTACACATTAAATCTGAAAAGTTATTACAAAAACGACCCTTAAGAAAATTTAAACTATGTGTGAAATTCAGATGATTAATGAACAATGTATTATTAGGTTGTATTTTGTGAAAATTTTTTGAGACAATTGAAATTTTTTTTTTTTTTTTTCAAAAGATGGGTCAGGGAATTTTTGGACCAAGAAAATCAAGGCCTTGATATTCTGATTGACTACTTAAGCTTCAGGTTGGTAATGATGAGGCAAGATCAGAGGAGCCTTGAATCAAGAGAAAATTCTGAGGAAAAAATCCAGTCACCTTGTAAGTATTCGCATTTCTGCCATCTGTTATATGCATGAATGATTATAATTACTGTATAATATTGGATTAGTTAATAAATATGAAGCAAAAATGAAATAAAATTTATTGATTCTTTTACCATTTTAATACGTAATCGCAAAGCTTAATTTTTTTTTTTTTTTTATAAAAATCTCGAATAAAACACACTGTTTATATCTTTAGTGAGAATAGTAACAGAAAAAAGTTGATAATACACAAAATTTAGCGAATTTTTACCGGACTTTTTTAGCAATAAAGTTAGTTGAACAATAACTGATGAATAATAATTTAACCACAGCTAAGGGTGCAGTTACAGTAGATAAATCGCCGCTGAATAATGAATGGCTCAGGCCACCGGTACATGAACTAAAAGATAGCCTAAGTATGAAACGACGATCTAGGCACGTGGCAAGACTAAACATGGGTGAAGCTAAGGACGATATCCATGTTTGCATACTTTGCATGCGCGCCATCATGAATAATAAGGTAAGAATAAATTTACCTACTGCAGGCTTTTTTGGACATATTCTTATAATGTTCACTGTAAGGAAAAAAAAAAGTAAACAAGACATCAAAAATATTTTATAAAACATCATATTTTAAAACATCAAATGTGATTGTTCCTTAATCAAAAGCACTTGTTTGTATAAATTAGGTGCAAAGTATATACTTAAAACAATTCTAAAGTTAGGTCATTTCAAAATTCTACCAACTCTCTGAAAGAGCTTTAAACTTCAAGCCTCTTGTATTCAAAATAAAATTTTTTCCACTTGAGCTATCAGGGTATGTGATGATCCCCTGTCTATAAGTGTAGGTTTATTCCTCCTTATTTTTTGTCATTTGAAAGGTATGAAAAATAAATGTGAAATCCAGCAAATGAGTTAGCGTAAAGTTAATTTGACGCGTTTTTTGTTACTTTAAAATAAATTCTAACGTGACAAAATTTTTATAAGGCTTGGTTAATAATTTAAATATTAACTGAAATTTTTACAAACGTATATACTGAAGCTGCCGGTTATGGTATTTAAATAAAATGCTTTCACTAGTAACCGATCATCAAACTATAGCTAGATGATAAATAAATAGATGGCAGAACCATTAAAGTCTTTGTAGAGGAACATAGGTGTGAATTAAAGAATATATGACTTTTTCTGATTCTATTTAGGAAACAACAACTTCATTATCATTACTGAAATTTATGAAATAAATGATCAAGTGGTCTCAGCTGCTGAACGTGTTGATTTATTTGTAATTTTACAACAACATTTTATCTGTTATATCGTTCAGCCTTTTTAAACTACAAGTACTTTAAATAATCTTTTGTTATCCCCAACAGTAAAAACTTGTTGCTTACGTCCACTTAGTAAGGCGTAAAGCGATAAATCTACAGTCGCGGGATTATCTTTACGTCTGCTGAGCGAGGCGTTTGTACCAGATTCGTGCTCTCGAGCGTACAACAATTTTTTTTTTTTTTTTTCTACCGGGTTACCACGACAGCCTACTGTCCTAGTCGTGGAGGCCAACCACCCACCACCTATGTGTGGGGATGTATTCCCACACCCATTTCCCAACCTTTTTCCCCATATCTTACCTGAAGCCATGGGCACATTATGAGTAACTCCGAAGGGACACCTTGCTAGTTGAGCTGACACTCTCTGCACCAATGGTGCATCGGGTCCACTCACCACTGTATAGCCTTTCCCCGGAGAGGACTCCATATTCCAGGACGTTCACTCCTCACCGGTTAAGCCGGCGCTCTCTGCCGAAGCATCGGATCCAGGCTGATTAGCATCCCCGGTGAAGCTCCATGTTTCAGGGGCCACTCCTCGCCGGTAAGGCCAGCGATCCCTGCCCGACGCCTGGCATCGGGTCCGCTAATCCCTACCTATAGCCCTCACACTTTTTCGCATTCACCCAGGCCCGAAAACCTGTGGGGCAAGGAAAAAACCCTAGAATTACTCTGAAGAAAAATTCCACGGAAAAACCCGCCCTGAAACAGCCGGGATTACATAGCAACTTTTCTCGATGAAAACAATTTTTGAAAAAATCTGTATTCACCGAGAATCGAACCCACGACCCCTAGAACTGCATTGTATCAGTAATAAGCACGCTTACCACTGAGCCAACGCCACTCTTACAACGATTATATATATATGTATATGAGATATTCTTTGTAAATGAATGACCCCCCCCTTCTCCAAAATTGGTTTAATTTATTTAAGTTCTATAGATAGTCATAAAAAATGGTCTGAGCATGTAGTTTTCAATGCCGAGTAGCATATACATTGAGTCAACATTCCTGATCCAATCTGGCTTCCTGAACTACGTGACCTACAATTTTTTCTTTAACAAAACTACTATTAATGTCGTGGCATGAACCCTGAAGGGGTCAAAAAAGGCTTTAATTGAAGGTCTCGAGCTCATCTATCAAAATAAGTATGAAAAAAATTTTTTTGCCTCCTACAAAATTCAAAATGGCAGCAAAAATACGTGATCTATAGCTTTTTTTCAAAAAAAACACCATAAATCTCGTAGCCTAAACCCTACAGGGGTCTAAAATGGCTTGAATAATAAGTCTTGAGGTTTTCTATCAAAAAATGTAAAAAAAAAAATTTTGTTGTCTGCCGTAAAATCCAAAATGGTAGTAATAACACGTGACCTACGGATTTTTTTCAATAAAACTGCTATTAGTCTTGTGGCATACACCCTACATTCGTCTAAAAAGGGTTTAATTGAAAGTCTTTAGCTTTTCTATTAAAAAAAGCAGAAAGAAAATTTTTTGTCCAAATGGCGGCAAAAACACGTGACCTGCGTGTTTTTGTTTCTATCAAACTACCAAGAAATTAATGGTACAAACTCTTCAGAGGTTTTAAAAGGCTTAAATGTAAAGTCTTAAGCTCTTCTGTCAAAAGATGTGTAAAAAAAATTTATTGTCTGCTATACAATCAAAAATGTTGGTAGAAAGACGTGACCTACAGCTTTTTTACAATTAAGCTACTAGAAGTCTCGTGGCATAAACCCTACAGGAATCTACAAATGCTCAAATGAAAGGTCTTGAGCTCTTATTTCAACAGCTGTGTATTTCTTGTTAGCTGTACAATCCAAAATCATGGCAAAACACGTGACCCAGACAAAAAATTTTCTTTATACTTTTTTTGATGGAAGAGCTGAAGACTGTTAATTAAAGCGTTTTTAGACGAATGTAGGGTTTATGCCACAAGACTAATAGTAGTTTTATTTTGAAAAATCTGTAGGTCACGTGTTATTACCACCATTTTGGATTTTATGTCAGACTACAAAATTTTTTTTTACATCTTTTGATAGGAGAGCTCAAGACTTTTTATTCGAGTCTTTTTAGACCCCTGTAGGATTTATGCTACAAGATTTGTAGTAGTTTTCTTGAAAAAAAGCTATAGATCACTTGTTATTGCTGCTATTTTGAATTTTATAGGAGGCAAAAAAATTTTTTCATACTTATTTTGAAAGATGAGCTCGAGACCTTCAATTAAAGCCTTTTTTGATCCCTGCAGGGTTCATGCCACGAGATTAATAGTAGTCTTGTTGAAGAAAATCTGTAGGTCACATAGTTCAGGAAGCCAGATTGGATCAGGAATGTTGACTCAATGTATATGCTACTTGGCATTGAAAACTACATGCTCAGACCTCTTATTTGACTACCTACCGAACCTAAATAAATCAAACCAATTTTGGATAAGGGGGGGGGGCATGTGCGCATCGTCTTTTCAGTGTATTTTTCTACCCGTCATTGTCGTTGCGTTGAGTGGGACGCGCCCATCAACAACTGGAGCGTTTTCCCGTTGTTCACCTTCTCTTACCTATCGTTTACCGTATTGATAATATACTTCTTGTCTCTTGTGCACGTGTTCTCAAGACTACTACTACGTGCTCTTACAAACTTTATTTCCAGTTCAGAGTTACTAATAGGTACTGGTGAATAAATTTTCATAGCTGTCTGAGAATATTGTGTAACGTTAAAAAGAGTAACGAGCTAAAATAAAGGTTTTTTATAGCATTGCACCATAAACACAAGAATTCTGACGTAGTTATTAAAAATGTCGTCAAACAATCCAAGTGACCTTACGTTTTACAAAGAGACAGTTGTAAGAAATTTGGTAGAAGAGTCAAAGTTTAATATTAGTGGGCTGCACCAAAAATCTCGGGCCCCTCGTGTTCAACATTTGAACCTAGTTTAATACAGAATTATAAAGAAGATTAAATATTTTAAAAAAAAACATGGAAAAAAAAACCAGAATCAGCTGGAATTTCACAGTCATTCTATATTATTTTAGAAGAAGAAAGCATCATTGATTATAAATCAGCAGGAAAAAAAAAAATAATAACAAAAACCAATGATAAAGAATTTCGAGATGTACCTTTTGCAACTGTTAAAAAGTGCCTAAATTGTGTCACTTAAATATAACTATCATTAATAACTATTTAAATATTTATTCAAATATAAAAAGCCATGAACATCTAATATTGTATCTAAAAATAAGCATTTTAAATTTAATAAATTTTTTATTTTTTAAAATTGAATATGTACTTAGCCTTCACTTTTGAATTATATCAACCCATTGGAATTAAAATTTAACATTCTTTCCTATATAGGATGATGAAAAATCTGATTATTATACAATTAATCAAAAGTTATTTTACTAACTCTTAATTTAGCTTTAATGATGAGCTGAATTAATGACTTAAAATTAAAATTAGGTGAAGTTTTATACTTGAGAATGGATGAATGACATAGTAGCTAAAACGTCTTATAAAATTAAAAATAATTCAACAACCTCCAAGCTACTTTCTCGCTCTGTATGAAATAATAATTAAAACATTTAGTCTTATTTGTATTAAAATACAATATCTTTATTAAACACGTTTATGCATCATAAATAATTACAAAATCTACAACAGAGTATTTTCCGTTGCTCCACCTGTTTTTTATTCATAACTTTTGAAGTATTTAATTTGAATAATTAAAAAAATTTAATATTTTTTCATAGTATACTATTAGTAGTTAAAAAAAAAAATCAAATTGCTACCAGACTGTTAAAAAATACAATCTCACTTCCGATATCTATTGTTGTTTCTTTGTTTATTTCTACTGAAGAAATTTTAATGTCTGGTCATTTAAAATCCTTATAGAAACCATCTTTAGGCATTATTTCTTGTAATGATTTGTATCTGAGGTCTTCAAAACTGTCATTTGTTTTATTAGCTATATTTATCTTAGTTAGGCCTAATACTTTTCATTCTTCAAATTTTTGTTTACTTTGATGTTACAGATACAAGCAAAATTTATTTTCGTTTAAACGTATTTTTAAATGTAAATAAAAAATTTATGAATTACGTTTTATCATTTTTTCACGTACATACAAAAATGTACAAAAATTAGTTCTTTGAACAAATCTCGACACAAATGTTGCATATTCTATTCATACATATGTACTCTAGTGAAAGCTTGCCTCTCGCGTACTTTGTGCGCCCAGTGTCCATGTGTAACGCTAAATTTATGTGAAAATTAATAGCCATTTTTGATAAAAATTCATGAAAATTACAATAAACATTTTTTGTATGAACTTCTAACTTCTGATAATGTAGCTATATTGAAAATATAGATAAGAAAAGAAAAGACAAAGTTAACCACTTGGTTACTTTTGTGTAACTTACTTTTTTTTTAAACACTTTACTTTTACTTTCAAAAGAATTTTACACGCGAGGAACTAGTGCGAGGTGTTTGATATAGAAAGTTAAAACCGCATTCGTGAAGGACCATATGGTAGCAGAGGCGGACTCTAACTACCCAGTCGACCGTTGGAGGGTGAAAAATTAACTCTGCTTCTCTGGTAGACTGGGTTGTAGCAGAGGCAAACTCTTACTACTCAGTCAACCTTGAAGGGTTATCTTCGAGTTGCTTTTTCCAGGCCTCCGGGCCTTTTTATAAGGAGTAGTGGAACTCTGCGACGCGCTGGCTCCAGACTACGCACGAAAATTTGCCGGAAAAACCTCGAAGGGGAAAGACAATAGCCAAAGATGTAATTGGCTAGAGATGCTCTAGTTCAGCCACTCAAAAATTGGCACATCCCACATCCGGCTCATTCCCCTCCGTGCGTCAAGAGAAGTGGAGGTGATTCACTCACTAGTGCCCTTCCTTTCTCTTTTACGTCCAAATTTTACAAAACTCTAATTTGACTTAATATTAATGTTAAGATAGAATATTGTTAATATTTACTATTGCTGGACACTGTTCGTTTATTCAACTAAACTTGTTGCAGAAAGAATGGAGAGAATCGCTCAAAATTCAATTAATGCTTGGCTGAATAAACGATCGGTGTGCTACGGTACATCAATTAATACTTAAACAGAGATAACATGACCGTTGTTATAACAACTTACATTGATAACGTTAGTGTAATAGGATGATAATACTAACAATAGTGATGATAATAATAATTATCATAGCAATAGTAATTATAATTATGAAAGTAAGGATAGTGGTAACAATAGAAGTACTTCGCCTTTTGCCAGTTAATATAATTAAACTTATGGGTAGTTTTGACTGGTAACAATATTGCAAAAATAATTCGGAATTTTGGTAGAATTTTAGTTAATATGTTTTTCGTTTCAAGTCATTGGATAGGGAGTTGGCACGTGGTACTCTGGAGATTTAGAAATTCCGTTACTTATATTGGAGCAGCCGCCCGGACTCTCTCCCGACACATATGAGTCAAGAAAAGACGAAAGAGCTATTGTTAATGATCAGCTCGGTTTTCCGGTTTCCTCTTACATGTTAAACTAGTTCAAAAATTTAGGCTATTGCGGATGGTATATGAAAAAATTTGGGAATGTAATAGAAAAAAGGGTAGCTCGGCGAGTTATGCATGTAGAAAATTTAAATGAAAAGTTGATGATGTTGTTTTGCTAGGAGTGTAGTGTGTATTATTATTTGTCTATACGTATTAACTCTACGTTATTCTAATTTTTAATATCGTATCAAGTTGTGCCGCTTTTAGTATTGCACCCCAGTTCAGCTGTTCCAAGTTGAACTTTTTGCCTCTATTAGTTTTTAAAGTTATTTCATTCCTCGAAATTAAAAAGTATTTTATTATCTTATTTGCTTTTCGTTTCCGATCAGCATAGGCCAACGTGCGTTTGCATGAATCATAGTTGGTCGATGTGCTGCAGCTACGAATAGGGTTTGCAGGTGATTCATCTCTTTTCAGATGCACGTTGGTTCCTGCTCGAAAGTATTTTTAAGTCAACATGGAAAATTCTGAAGAAACGAGCGGCGAAATAAATTATTAGAAATTTTAGTTTACTGACGTTACAGTACGCTAATTAATTGCCTGATGTTTAAAGAACATTATTATAAAAATAACATATTTATAAAATAATACTTTTAGTTATTAAAAAATTTTCGAACAAACACCATTAAATCTTCTTTTTTGAGCTAAATAAGGAGAAATACTATGCGTTTTTATCTTTCAGGGCAAGTACTTGAAAAACTTTTTTTTTCTACTTAAAGTATTTTTGAATGGTTGCTGTGCCCTCACGAGGATAAATAGTGTTTATCACTCATGAGCATTCAACCAGGGTAGTGTCAAGGGTCACTCATGTGTTACTTTGCAAGCGCCCTCGGGCTCAACAACCCCCTGGAAAGATGCACATTTGTGACGAAAACTACTACTATTACTGAGAGCAAAATGCTTGCTTTACGCTGGGCTCTTAAATCACTTTGTGCCGAATGGGTGAGAAGTGATTTGTAAGTATAAAGCAAGCCTATAGTCGCAAAGCAGCATTTTGTACCCTTGGCCAAAAAAAACGTCGTTCACAACTTGATCACTAACATACATCAGCCCTTTATGTGCGTTCTTTGTACGTTGCACCCATGGTACAAAATCTCTTTTTCTACCTTGGGGCGTTTTTCATGACATTTAAATGTTTACTGTACTTTCAGTAGGAAGAATAATGTTCAGCATATTAATGCCACCCAACTACGGTTTTCCCCGGACTGTAAAATAGCCTATGGAGACAGTGCTTCGGTGACGAAAATGACTATGTATACATAATTTTTTGGGTATACTCAATTTTCCAGACTTTTTTGCACATGTGTTTAGTTTCTACAGCAGCAGCCAAAGATTGTTACGAAATATTATGATTATAATTGTTACTAGTCTCATATCTATAAATCAAGAATGAACTTAATTGTATGAGTTGTTTTCATATAAAGTATATAATTAGTTGGTCTACTGTTACTTATTATATATTTAAAGACAATAATGAAATTAATTAGATTTTCTAACGTTAATGATTGACTAAATTGATGTTTAAATTCAAAATTATATATGATTTGATTAGTAGTGGCCTTATAAAATATCTATAGTTAATCAAATTGAATTGTAGCTCCTTATTCAAGTCAAAACAATGCTTATTAAATGCTTAAGCCCCAGTACATACAGGAATAAATAAATATTGAAATTAATTGTAAATTGTAAATGATAGCACTAATACACAATTAATATGAAATCCATGTTGAGTAATCATTGAACCAATGAAAAACTTTATAATCAACTCTTACTAATAATTTAAGTCATACAACGTCTCAACCTTGAGACGAAGCCCTAATATTATGTAATTTATCACTTGTGTCGTAAGTAATAGTTGTCTTGTCTCCCATGTTCAGACATGCTTTTGTGAATACATAAAATTTTTCATTAAATTAGGTAGGAATAAGTTGATTTTTGAGCTCTTTTTGAGCTTGTGTGACTTACTATAACCTCCCTTTGACCCCGACATGCTTTACGTAGCCTATCACGGTCCTTCTGCAGCCCTATCACAACTTCCTCACCATGCACATCCCTTAGAAACTTATTACCTAATAGCACATGGTAAAACTTATAGAGATCCTACATTTACAATAAGGCCTTAAAAAAGTGTGACACATAAAATAAACTGTAAAAATTAATATTTTTAAAAGGATAAGAATTTAATAGAACATTATAAAGTTACTAATGTAATATATTATACATAGTATACATGTGGTGTACCATGTGGTGTATCATATGATATACATATACAGGGGGTACATGGGAGAGTATGTATAAATATTAAAAGTTAATTTGTTACTACCGTCGCCCGTGCCGCCGTCACCGTGCACAAAAATCGGAAATGCAATGTAGAAATCAATGTAATAATAAAGTTTGCTGTACACAAACAGTGTAGCCATAGGTTCTTGCAACATTTTTTTTTAAATTCTATTTTATATTTAGTATGGGTGGTTGTGAATCATTGAAATTTGAATTTTTTGATTAATTTCAATAAAGAGTTTGAACAGTTTAAAAGTGTTAAACTAGAGAAGAAGGAGTAAATTTTTTTTGAACAATTACGTAAGAAAACAAAGACGCTTTAAACGTCAAATTCGAAATAACAAAATTATTTGTAAAAAGTAGGTCAGAAATAAGTTACAAATTGCTGATGGAGTAAGCTTTGGAAAAAGTGTACGGTAAGATTATGCGTAAGTCAACTCTAACCATTTTAAATACAGACTTTATTTGGCATGATTGTATATACAAATGTATAACTTAAAAACGTTATAATCCTTCTCTAATAGTACTTTTCGAGTTGGATGTAGGTTATATGTCGGACATAATATGGCTAAAAGTACACGACTTATAGGAGTAGAGAACACGCAAAAAAGTGCATGCACCAACATTAGGTACTCCTCCCTCATGCTAGCTCTTATATTTGTTGTAGTTTTCCAAGCGTATAGTACACGCTTTCAGGATTTATTTATTTAAATTATAGTTTAATGTAATTGTTTGTAAGGTCGCTGAACCTGAATCTGAGGTCAGTTTTGTTCAATCACATCTAGGTTCTGCCATAACCTCAAAATACACGCTTAATATTGCTGTAATCGTTAAAACTGTTCCATCCGTATGACCCTAAAATCTTATAACCCTATAATACAGTAACTCAAGAACCCCTCATCAAATAATTACATAACTCCATTGTCACATAACAACATAACCCTATAACCCTATACGAATATAAACCTTAAACCCGATGACAAAAATTTTGGCGTATGGGCCCATAAATGTGTACTGTAAGTTTTTAGGGTCACTGAATCCGAATCCGAGGTCGGTTTCATTCCAGCATATATGGATTTGGTCATAGCCCAAAAAGTACTCTTAAAGTTGTCGTAGTAGTTAAAACCACGAAACGTCATATTTCTATCACACAATGATCTAATGGTTGTACATTACGTTAAATTGCGTTAAATTACGGTACGTATATGAGGTGTTTTACGTTAACTCTCAAAGCACGTTGCGTGACTGCAAAATGAGCATACTTTTTAGCTCGCTACTATGCTATTAAAATATTTCTTTACAAATACTTAGAACGTTTTTTCGATGTATTTTTTTTCTCACGTTTTAGGGGCAGTAATCAACTTTTCGAAAAAATGTTAACATAACCTCCAAAATTACAAAAAAAAAAAAAGCGGAACACCTCAAAAACTCCGTTTTTAATTTTTTAAAGTAGTTAAGATCGAAAGTACTGGTCTTTTTACGTCGATGTAGTGATTTTCGATAGTATGTTTTTTTTTTCTTTTGCAGAAATATATATATATTAAAAAAAAAAGTGTCACGCGTTTGTCTAAGCTCCACGATTTGTAAAGGCTGCTCCGCGGTTCGATACAGCATTCCTGTGCCTATAGGCAGCAAACACAGATATTGTCTGTTGTGTTCTTAAAGTATAAATAAGCTACCTTGGACCAAAAGTTAGAAGCAAAGTGCTTATAAGTTGAACAAATATACTTTGTTATTGTTTTATAGTGAGCTAATGGAGCTTTATACCCATATGACCGGCACATGTTGTGATACTCTGATATGCTAAAAATATCCGTAACAAAAAAGTAATACAGGTTTTTTTATCTTACTACTGTGCATTTCATACTTAAGATAATTATGATCATTGTAAGTAACAGCAAACAGAAAAATTGATTAATATAGCTCGGATAATCTGTATTTCTACTACTGCAATATTGTAAGTTTGTAACTGTTGAAATAACCATTGTTTTTTCAATAGTAATTAATAAATGTAGTTTTATTTGTTTGATTATAATAGTCAGTATGATTATCAGTATCACTATAGGCATTTTCATTATAATTACTTGTTTTCAAAGCATTAACAACTAAATTTCTTTCCATAAGAATAAAAAAATATTTATGATACGATATTCTTAGTAATGAATAAAAATAATGAAACTGTATATTTATAATTTATCAAAATACATTTTATGGTATACAATTTGGAGATTTTATATCATGCATTCAAAAGTGTCCAAGCCAAGCTAAGGGAATTTTGTTTTTTTAAATGATCCAAAAAAAGCAGATTTTTTTAAATTGCTACACTGACGTAGAATGAGGCAGTTCTTTCGATCTAAGCTACTTGAAAAAATATAAAAAAATAGAATTTTTGAGATACAGCGCTTTTTTTTCTTTTGTAATTTTGGAGGTTATGTTGACGTTTTCTTAGAAAACTGATTATTGCATCTAAAAAGTAAGAAAAAATACATTGTAAAAATGTTTTAAGTAATTGTAAAATAAGTATTTTAATAGCATAACAGTAAGCTAAAAAGTATGCTCATTTAGCGATCGCGCAACACGCTTGGAGAGTTAATGTAAAACGCCTTATAAACGAAACTCTCTATGAAAAGTCATTGATAATCGTATTCGACAGATTTACAGGGATATTTTCGGGTTCAACGTGGATAAGTCTGAAATTGGACGATGGGCCCCAAATATCATCTGTAACTTATGTCGCAAGATATTTGATAGATGGAGTCATCTTCAAGTTTTAATGACTGTTCTTACTGCTGCAATGTAATAAGAGAGTACAACTAAAAACAAAATTGTGTACGATAATGTTTCATCTGTCATACCTTCAGTATCTGCATATATAAATGACAAAATAAGTGATGATGCCATTGACATGTGATCATTCAAAATTAATGCTAATAACATCGATATCCACGTAGTAATAAATATGGAAGTTGAACTGGAATCTAACAATGTTGTTGAGATACGTAGTGATATAGAGAATTGTGCGTGTCTTAAGGAACTGCGATTAATATCGCAAGTTAGTGGAATGACCTAGTGAGGGATTTGGAATTATAATAGGATTGCTTAAAATATCTGTCATTCTTTCTAAAAAAGGGAAATCTACTCGAACCAAAAATTAAAAAATAAAAGTAACCTTTTACAGAAACAGAGAGATACAATTTCGACAACACTAAAGATGAAGAACACTCTTTTGCTTACTGTACAAATACACAGTGATTGGTGGATGAACTCGAGCCAAATTTTTTTTATCGAATTTAAGGATCATAGGATTATACTGTAAGAAAGTTATGAGGTTATAAATTTATGTGACAACTATGTAGTTATTTAATTAAGGGGTAATCGAGTTACTGTACTGAAGGATTAAGATGTTTTAAAGCCATACGGTTAGCAGTTTAAAAAAAAGCAAATCTGGAGACACATTTTAAGGTTATTACTGAACCCAGATATGCTGGGATAAAACTGACCCCAGATTCGGACTCAGCAACCTCCAAACATTTAGTACACATAGTAAGGCCTCCAGGTCAGAAATTCTTTTTTGTGTGGCTGTGTCATAAGTGTAAAATATTTCTCAGTAAGGGCCTTACATGAGTGCAATGAGACATTTATAAATGTCTCGTCAAAACTTTAATATGGAATCATCTTACTAATATACAAAGCAAAGTCACAAAAATCGTTGTAATCGCTAACTGCGAAAACTACTCAACCGATATCGCGGAAATTTTGCATACTGATTCTTGACACTACCTATATGGTTTTTGTACAGTTATTTTGAAAAATAAGTCGCAATAGCAATAAATAAGCTCAAAGATTTTTAAAAGGACGCTAGCTTTTTGCTTGAAATCGCTAGGATTTGCTAGATGGCATTGAAGTAAAATCGAAGCTACTTGCAATAGAAGTAACTGGGTCTGGTGATGATATCCCTGAGCAAAATGTTAACCACTATAGTCATTCAACGGCAGTTCAAGAAGAGAGATGGAGACGTTCAGCCAGAACACAATCTGCTTTAACACTTCAATGTCTAATGTCTTTAAATTCTTTCAACCGATCTGTTTCTACAAGAGCACCTTTTGCTACAACAGCAAGACACGAATAATATCTGGGGAATAATTCAAAGACAAGTTATTCTTCGACCAGTAGCGTGTCTCCCTCCACCACGATCTCCGTACGCAGAGACTCTAAGGGTAAGAGCCGAGCTATCCCAGCCGGCTCTCCATCATTGAGAGTAATAAGAAATGACTGAAAGTATCACCTCAGGGCCATCATAAGTCTTAACGTTCTCTCTTGTCTCTATGCATTACTTAAACTTTGACAAGAAAGCTTGACTCAAATCTAATACTGGATGAAGCTATGAAGGAGGAATTAACTTGAGCGAACGGTATAGTCTTCGATAGGCCAGTGTCACAAACCAATCTTCCCACCTTGATTCACTAAAAGGACTGAGCTCTGCAAAAAAAAGCACCTTGGACACTAACGTCATCGACGTAATACCAGGAGACATTAGGAAATAACACTGCAACTGGCTGCATTGCTCCAGAACGCTGTGATTTTTCTCGCGACTAGCTGTCAGCCCAAAGGCCTTATTTGCTCTTACTTACACTATACTTTCTGCTTAAATCGTTGACTTGGTGTTGTGGTGTTATGTTTCACCGAATGGTATATATGGAGTGGTGTTAGTGTGTTATTCGCCGAGCTGGCAGTTACCTACTGTTTGAATTTATATCTTATCTAATGCAATTGTAGCATATTTTATTCGTCTCTTTATCTCGCGTCCTTGTAAAGGTCTTTGTCGTACGTGGTCTATTTAATTTTTTGTTGGTATATAATTTATTTATCAAAGTAAAAATGATGTTTCTATCAACTAGAATTTTGAATCTTGAAATATTTGAATTAAGAGAATAAATTTAATTAACAACCAAGTTATTAATTAGTTATGAAGTCTTATCTAATTATTCAATAAATTGTTTAAAGGTGGAAATAATCGATTTATTCAAATAATATGAATTATAAAGTTTCAGATTTGCACTTACAATGTTTTAACAATTTATAGTTTTCCTTAACTTAACTCACTTTTATGATCGTTGATAAGCCAATGTTTGCGCGCATGCAGTCGCAAGATCTTACAAGGTTGACCGCAACGAACGATTCTAATCAAAAGTACTCGTGGTGATGACGATAAATAGGCTGATGCTTTTAATGTCGGAATCCAAGTTGACGGTCCTTTCTTTCCTGTTTCTCTTTAATTCACTTTTTAGGCAAGTCTACCGTGGCCTGGTTTGCTCGAGCTTTTCTTACGCAGCTTAGTCATCGAAATAAGTCTTACATTTGCTTGAAATACACGCTTCTAACAGGCAGCTTTGTCATCGAACTAAGTCTTATGTTTATGTGACCTTATATTATGCAACTGTATATTATTTTTAAAAAATTGTCAGTGATTCCTTATAATTTATAAACGCAATTAATATGTATAGAATTTAATTAATAAATAAGTTGTATCTGAAAGAATTTTAACATTAGATTTTTTTTCTACTTTCATCGTATTAATCTCATTCATCTAGTTATAAATAAATTCACTGTACAAGAAAGTAAAATTGAAAAGAGGGTTTGGTTGTTTGATTACTAGGAGTTTAATTGAGTTCTTTAAAATATCGAATCGAGTCCAAAGTTTACCGCCATATGTATATTAAAATGTGATAAAAATGTAACAAGCGTTCTACTACGTATGACTCATGCAAGTTAAAAAACAATGTATCTCAAATTCGATCACGTATGTTAAAGCACACATGTACTATTCTAAAGCCACTCAAATGTGTGAGGTGACGCAAGACTACGCAAGTGTCACTGCTAAGAAATGCTTGAGTATGCAAGCATGCGATGGCAATAAAAGCGCTCTAATACATGTGAGGATAATAATATGAACTACTGAGTGCATGCAAGGGGTAACACTAGGATAAAACAAGCCTGAAAGTGAATGCATGGGAGGAAATGTGAGTGTACAAATAATAGTGCACGTAAAGACTGCCAAGTTTGCGAGATAACTCTATAGAGTATGCAAGTGCAGTCGAAAGGAGTTGCTGGGTAAGTGAGCAAGTTCTAACCGCCCTAAAATACTCTGGTATAGGCACATGTGAGAATCGCTGAGTAACGTAAAAAAATTGTGACAACGGAAGAGAATGCGTGGCTAAAGACTGATCAAGATATTCTTATAAAGTCGAAACTCTTGACTCCCAAAAGTGATGATGAGTTAAAATAACTTAATCGTCGAAGAAACTCAGAGATTATGGAAGCTCTTAAAAAAACTAGTATCTATTTTGTTTTTAGGATATTTCCAAGCTCTCCGAGTCTTGAGGAGATTCTTACTTTCATAATTCTGATACTTATAACTGAATTAATATTTTAGTATTCACCTTATGCATTTGAGTATAATGTATAGAGGGACATTCATAAATTCATAAGTACTTTAACAGCGATGATTGGTGTGTACAGCAGCTTATCCTGAAGCCAAGCCGCGAAAAACAAATTTTTAAAAAGTTTGTTTTTGAAGAACGCCTGTTACAAGATTATTTGAATTTGGACCAAAGTTTTAGCAGCGCAGACTGCCACAGAGTGTGGTTTGGTGTGAATAAATAACTGCATAGCAATTGGCTATTTGTCGGTAAGTAGTCAACAGTATGGCGCTAGTGACCAAGGGGTGGCGTGCTAATGTTGTTGCGAAGTGCAAAATCATTGATACTTTATTACTTTCATAGCATAAGACACTTTATCAGTGTAAAAATCTTAATTATATTATCAAATAAAACATATAACCATTTAAGTAATATATTATTATTCACTTTGTGTTGAATAACTGACAATTACTACAAGTCAACACGCTGCAAAAAAGTTAACCTTTGATAATTATGCAGTTACAGCGACTAAAGACTTCCAAAACTATTAACTTATAAGAGAACTTGACACAATTTAAGTAAATTGTATGCAATAACAAAGGCACACGATACTAGAGAATCATTACATCACAAGTACTTAGTAGGCTTCTAGTTAGTAGAAACTTAGCAGGCACTTCGCAGGCACTTCATGGTCGTAAGTCAGGTACTAAGCTGGCACTTGATAGACATTTAGCTGTGACCTCATGGGTACTTGGTGAAACTTGGCTGGCACCTGGTGGATACTTGATGGGCATTTGGCAGGTGAGCTTGTCCACTGAAAGCGGGCTACCTTGCGCGCGCGGGGCTTTCTTCACTCGAGCACGCTGTGCTTGGCTCGCTCGTAATGGTTAGGAGATAGCTGAAAAAATTATTAAAAAATACAAACCGATAGATTTTGATCTGTTCTTTCTAATGGTACTATTCGTTTTCCCTCAAAAATTTATTTTCGTTGAGAAAAATGAGTCAGAAGTTCAGGACGTTTCTCTGAAATTTGCCATGGTTTAGATAATAAAATTTGCAGGAATCGAAAGAGCAATGCTAAAATATCAACTCCACAAAATTCAGAGTGGGAGAGCAAAGAATGCGTGAATTACAACCAAATAAAGACGTTGGAATAAGCAAGTTTCATGGTGGCGAGGCGTGCAGTTGTCGCCTGCGCCGCGCTGTCACGCGGCGACGCACTGTTACTAACGAGTTGTTGTATTAACTATTCTATGATGAGCTTGTTTTAGAACATTAGCAAATGGGTTTTTTTTTGTGTAAACAAATTTTTTACCAGAGAGGAAGCAAATGAATGAAATGAACAAATTTATTTGAAGTTAAAATAGTGTTGAGAGCATATTTAATTTTAAAGTTTTATACATACCTAGTTATGCACAAGTTACTCTTAACAAGCGCTTTGTACAATATTTATGGAAGTTTACAAAAAACTTATTTTTTGGTATTTTACAAAAAACATCGACCGACTGTGCACATACAATAACATAAGATGTCTTGACAGCAGATTTCTTTTAAGAGTGCAAGTTATAAACAACATAACATAATAAACAAACTGTAAGAAGATGCTTTATCGACACCGTTGGTACGTTAGTACCAGTACGTCGCCGCGTGACGGCGCAGCGCAGGCGACAACTGCACGCCTCGCTGTCATACAACTTGCTCATTCCAACGTCCTCATTTGCTTGTAATTAACGCATTATTTGCTCTCCTGCTCTGAAAATTTGTGGGGTTAATATTTTAGCATTACTTTTTTGATTCTTGAAAATTTTTTTTTTCAAACCATGGCGAATTTCAGAGAAACGTCCTGATTTTCTGACTCATTTTTCTTAACGAAAAAAATTTTTTGAGAGAAAACGAATAGCACCATTAGAAAGAGCAGATCAAAATCTATTGGTCTGTATTTTTTAATAATTTTTTCAGCTATCTCCTAACCTTTACGAGCGAGTTGAACACAGCGTGCTCGATCGAAAAAAGCCCCGCGCGCGAAAAGTGGCCCGCTCTCAGTATACAAGCCCAGGTACTGGGTTGGTAATTAGTGGGTACTTGACGATCACTTGTCAGCTACTGGGTGGGTACTCAGCAAGTACTTGATGGGAACTTGTCAGAGACTTGACAAGTACGAGGCAGGTACTTGGTGGGTACTTGATAGTCTTTTGACGGGTACTCGATAGGACTTAATAAGCACGTGGTGGGCACTTTGCAAGAGCCCACGGAAACTTGAGAGACTTGAGAAAATAATTGACGAGGACTTGTCAGGTACCTGGTAGACACTAGATGGAACTTGAAGTACTTGACTTGAGTACTCACTGGTGCTGCACTACTTACCGACAAATAGCTCGTTGTTGTGCAGTTGTTTAATCCCACTAAACCACACTGAAAACTTGTTCTTAATAGGCCCAAATCAAACAATTTTGTAACTGGCGTTATTTTGAAACAAATTGTTAAAAAAATTATTGTTTGACGGATGTGAATTTGGGATACGTTTTTGTATATGTCAGTTACTGCTGTTAAAGTACTTATGAATATCCCTGTATACACGAGGTAATAAAGAATCGTTGAATGATCATTTAGAGTATCTTGTTAACATTGGACATTCTAGAAAGTTTCGCTTGGTTGCTTGCTATACATCTTTGAATTGTACAAAACTTTTTAAGGTACATATACTTTTATCCAAGCGAAATATTCTAGACTCTTCACAGTAGCCATGTCAGTTTTAAGTAAATGTAAATGATACTTCTATGTATAGGTCTAGGTGCTTTGTCTATGACGAAGTTCTGAACAGTTAACTATTTTTTTGATTGTCAATAAAGCGATTTTAAGAAGTATTACATTAAAGAAATATCTAAGCCAATAATGATGCGTAACTAATAGAGTCTGGATTAATGGTTGAACTTAAGAGTAACTAATTTATTAACAGTTTACATCAATGTATTCAAATGTATTATTTTTCGTGATATTTCTTTAACCAATGTTTTGTAGTTCTTATGGCATCAATTCTTGTTTCATGTAATACATAACGTCATGTCTGTGCATTTCCATCTTAAAAACAATATTTATCAACTACGTAAGTCAACAGATTACCCAAAATTCTTCAGTCACGAGTTTTCTGACACATAGATAATAAATTTACTAGAGTGTGCTTAAAAATCGGCTTCACTATTAATTGGGGGCATCTTCCGCTTCTATTAATGTGTTAGCTGAAATCTCATCTTTTTTATGGAGCACTCCAGAAATGTCATACTTGACCTCGTGCATTATTATCTAGTATCGAACGTATTATTGCACTTGGACTTGAAAAGAATTATAATTATTGCTTATGGTGTTTAGACAAATTACCCGTCATTTAGTAATAAGGAAAAATGTATGCGTTTCTAAAACTTTGAACATCAACCTTAAAAATTATTTCTTAATTTCTGAAGTTCACATTATTACCCTAAAACTTCTTTGTGAGACTCCTATTGGAGGTAGATATCGTTGAAAATGCAATTAATACTATTCATGTAAGGAGTTTTCTTGATGGAAATAATTTTCTAAAGTTTCTTTAGAGAAATTCAATTTTGTCAGTTTTTATTCCTTAGGAAATCTGAAAAACACTTTTATGCAGGATTCTCTTTTAGTAAATCAATTAAAATAATTTATACTTTTATTTCATTTTGAAATATTTTTATGTTTTGAATTATAGATTAATACCACAACATTGACTTGCTTTTGAATCATTCTTAACTCTGGCAAAAACTTAGATCGTTTGTTTTATTTTTATTTTTTCAGTATGGTTTCAACATGGTAATTCAACATCGAGAGGCTATTAACTGTATTACCCTCAGCCTAATGCACAAAAGTCTGCGGTAAGTTGAATCTCGAAGCCACATAAAATGCTTATACACATTTATTAAATAAGTAATAAAAAAATTGAAATAAAACGGACATGGATTTATTTTCAATGCTTGAATCACTATAGAACAAAAGCTTTAGTACTTGAGCTGTTGGCAGCTATATGCTTGGTAAAGGGTGGCCATGAAATAATACTGTCGGCATTCGATAACTTCAAGGAGGTCTGCTCAGAGGGACATCGGTTTGAGATTCTCATGGAGTTCTTTACTCAATACGACAGTTTTTATATTGAGTTCATGGTTGCGTGTATGCAGTTCGTCAATATTGTCGTACATTCAGTTGATGATATGAATTTCAGAGTGTATCTGCAGTACGAGTTTACGAAGCTTGGTCTTGATGATTATTTGGAAAAGCTCAGGCTTACTCAAAGCGAGGATTTGCAGGTTACTAAAAAACCTTTTTTCTTAGCTCCATTTATTATACTCTATTATGATATTATAATGTTGTTTTTCCTATCTCAAGGCATTTTTCGAGACCTTTGGACGTTGACTGTGTCCTCGATAGGAAAACCAGGATTTGCTACATAAGCGCCATCCACCTGGAGCTACCTGACGGTAATGTGACCGCAAATTAGCCCTGGTGGCAATGGCGCTAATGTGACGAAAACTATCATTTATACCATCTCACTTCCGCTCAGAGGCGGAAAAGTACTTTTCCGCCCTCGGGTGGTTTTGGGAGGCTGTTACTTCCTCGGGCGAAAAAGCAGTTTTCCGGAACTCGTTCGAAAAGTCTCCTTTACAAACCTCGTTACGTCCCTCGCCTACGGCTCAGGCCGCAAACCTCTCGGTTCGCAAATATAGACTTTTCAAACTCGTAGGAAAACTACTATTTTTGCTCTCTGGGTGCAAAGTACCTTTCTAACCTAGATTGCAAAATGATTAGTGGGTGAAAAGTATGCCCACAGGTATAAAGTACGATTTTGCACCCTCAGAATGAAAAACGACGTAAATTATAATGTGCGAACGAAGAGAAAACACTGACAAACATGTTTAAGTCTCAATATGCTTTGACTTTTAGGTTCAAATTGCAGCTTACTTGGATAATGTCTTCGACGTCGCTGCCCTGATGGAAGATAGCGAAACAAAAACGGCTGCTCTAGAAAGAGTTGCTGAATTGGAAGACAAATTTGGCCATGTAAGCATTTTTTATTCAGTATATTTAAACTATAAACTAAACAGAAGCCCGAACATATGTCTTAATAAGTATGTTTGACTTAATAAGCACTATAAATAAATTGGAGACCTTTAACTCTAAATCAATTAACATTATTCTATCTGCCAATGCGCTATTTCTCAAATAAATCTAACAATAAGCTATTACTAAATTTAAGTAAACAACATATTTTCCTAATTAATTCAGAGTAAGAGCATTTACTGCCATTTTTGGTCAAGAATCCAGACCTTGTGAAATATAAGAAATTATATTATATCAATTAGCTGTGTACATTAGACTAGTAGCATCGGTTTTCAGAGCAGTGCAAAGTTGCTTGATTACTAGAGTTATACTTCTATAGGCGCATTATGCACGAGAGTAAATCAACCATTTTAGAATTTTCTCTCTCCAACAATACGTCACGGAAGCGAATTACTCCTCTCACTTCCAATCCTGGGGCTGAAAGAAAAATGATACAAGTGAAGTAAATTTTTCATTTGTGTTCCTAATTTTAGTTAAAAAAAAGAACTTTCACTGAGCTTGTAATCACGACCATTTGCATACGAGCTGAACACTATATCCACATGCTCTGTTCCTTAAAACATGTCTTTTTCTTTTCTTAGAGTGTGGTCCAAAGTTAGTTTTAATTTAAATATTCCTACAGGATTTATCATTGAATTTGTTCTTACATTCACTATTTATTACATACATTAATAAACTATTTACAGAATTTTTTTTTTTTTTAAACTAAAAAAAATCGCTTTTCAATTTTTCTGTATATTAATACATATTTGTTTTATTTTTTTTTTAATTTTCTAATTGTATAATAAATAAATAAATTGTTTACACCATTTTTGAATTTTTTCCAAATTATTTAAAGTAGTTTCTCATTTTTGCCTTCTTTAAGGTAATTTTTTTACTTAAGAACGTTTATGCAAAAAAATTAAAGGATTTCTGTGGATCATTTTTTCATGAATGCAATTTTACGTGCTTCCATAAGGCAACGTGTTTGCTTGATTTTTTTGAAATTAAACATGTAAAATTGGG
This sequence comes from Copidosoma floridanum, assembly GCF_000648655.2. Next base: position 168,077 of record NW_019379701.1, read on the forward strand.
TACAGTCAATTGTATTTTTAATCCTTTACTATGCATTTATTATCATTATGCTTGCAATATTTTTAATTGACAGTATGTTAATCATCTATTTTATGTAATTAAATGAACGTTTATTAATAAAAATAGCTTTTCATAAATTTATAGTCCTTCTTTTCAACATAGCAAAAAAGTTATTTTTAAGATATTATTTTTTTTAATTTTTCATTTTAAATAACAAAATATTTATTAAAACCATACCTTATTACCGTTTATGTGAATCCCAAAAGTAATCGCATCATCTTTTATACATCACAGTGGTTCATTTAATATGTCTTATTGTAAAAGATACATTTATATTCATTTATTATCTGCCAGAAAAGTATAACTGTATATTTAGGTACCCAAGCTCTCACTGACCACAGGTACTTTAGTAAGATAAAGTAAAAATATAAGACTGTCACTACGCATAAGTGGCCTCTGTGTCCAAACCGCTCTCGCTAATTCAACTTTCATACAAAAAGCACAATTTATATGTTTCTCCGAAATTTTTTTTTTTCTAAGTGAAAACTTCTGAATGTGCGTTGGACGATTTTGGATCGGAAAAAACTCTTGGTTTCGGGTCAGATCGCTCTTATTTAAAAGCAAGATAATCCTTGCAGAGAGTCGTGTGTGAGCACGAGAGAATGAAGTGTCGGCGAGGAGGGGCGGAAGGAAAGGGGGAGCCCGCTCTGTATTGGCTGGCGGTAAAGAAGAAGAGAGTAGCTTGGTGGCGCGGTGGAGTGCGGCGGGGTATGGTAGTGTGGGTATGCATATGGCCTAAGTACTGTCTCCTTGTCTAACGGCAGCCTATCGAGTCAGGTACTCAGATACCGAGCTACCTAGGTAAATTTTAACTATGTGTAATTACGTACTATACTGGTATATAGCTTTTTGCCATGTGTCAATGTGTATACTGTAAACTGTATGCAATTTATGTCACTACAGTATTAATGTATAAGTGTATAGTGTATATCCAATAGTATCAGTTACCCATGCAAGTTCAACTGCGTGTAGTTGCAAGCTTGCACGGCGATTTGTGGTGTATATACTTGACTAGTGAGTCACTACAAGCTGTATTACCGTGCACATACGTACACACATATATATTTGCAATTGACTGTCGTCACGTCGTCACTCTTCGTTATTAATTAACTTATGCCTAATAATATCTTACATTTTACTAAAATTGTTTTAGCTTATAAAAGTATAATTTAATATTTAACTGTGAGTTTAATTACCTTACTTTCTTCCTTTTTATGTTTTGAATTATAGATTAATACCACAACATTGACTTGCTTTTGAATCATTCTTAACTCTGGCAAAAACTTAGATCGTTTGTTTTATTTTTATTTTTTCAGTATGGTTTCAACATGGTAATTCAACATCGAGAGGCTATTAACTGTATTACCCTCAGCCTAATGCACAAAAGTCTGCGGTAAGTTGAATCTCGAAGCCACATAAAATGCTTATANTAAATAACATTTATTTTACGTAAGTATGAAGGATTCCTGCTGGAAAATCAATTCGATTATTTACAAATTGCATGTCGAGGACTTCAAATGAATTCATTAAAAAATAAAAATAAGCCTACATCGAAGAATACGCCAATGGACAACTAGCTACGCTACAGAGACTCAGCAGCACAAGCAGGAGAAGACAAAAAACGCAAAGAGGACTGCCTGCATACTTGCGTTTTTGAAAAAGTGCGAAGAATGTTGAGATGAGAAGCGAGTAAGAGAAGTGTGTGTATGAGTCCAGCAGCTACTATTTTCTCCGAGGACGATAGAAGTGGCCAGGACTAATAAAAGAGGGTAGAAAAAGGAAACCGTCGGATGAACGACCAACTCAAGGACTTAAGACACCTTTACGCTGGGTTCGGACTCGCTGACGTTCAGCTAAGAAATAAGGCTAGAGAGAGAGAGCGATAAAGGTGAAGTGACGTAGACGACATGAGGTGTATGAGACCGTGAGGTACATGCTTGGGAGTACTGCTATTGATAGCGTTCGCACGTTCGTTATATGTTAGTGAAAACAGAGAGAAAAGACGAATAAATAACGTCGAGAGAAAGAGAGATTGGCTTCAATTAGTATGGGGAGATATAGTAGCATAGAGCAGAGAAAGAGAAAGATAAAGAGAGCAAGAGAGAGATAATTAAGAGCAAGAACGAGCAGAGTAGAGTAGACAGCGAGAAAATGTCAGTAGACTAGAGTAGCCTGGAATTATAGACATAGTATGAGTATACGTATGTTAGCGTGGAACTAGGACAAGCGAAGCTCCTTCTAGTCCAGGATTAATATAACGAATTGAACGTGCTCTCATAGCTCATGTGATACGAGGTGGAATTGCTGCAGCACAATCAAAGTGATGGTGTGAAGCGTAATTTAGGGCACGGTGTACAGCGTACAGAGATTCTATGTATTAGTATTAAGTGATCGAATGAAAGCATATTAACGGTATTCGCTGGTGTTAAGTTCTCTTTCATTTACATAACGTGATGATTTTTCTAAGCCTTGACACAAGGCTAACCTACCTCCACCTCGACCGTTGTTCGGATCCTAATACAAGGGACAAAGGTGACGTACGAAAGCGAGAGTTATCAACGCTGCATCGGCATCCACTTTATTTTCAGGTTTAGATAAAGTGTTATAAGACTGATGAAAACCAAAAATATCGCATGTATTTCTTGTGTTAAGTGTAGAAGCAAAGAGTAGCATCGAAATATGGATTGTAACGAAGTGAAAATAAAACCAAAATTATTTGTATAAGTTTGCTTCATAAACGTTAGAGTTAAATAAACTGACCCGTACTAAATCATGACAATAGCATTACACAAAAGTCTACAAAATGTCCTCTCAGTTATGTTTGTAGGAAATTATAAATCACTTTTTATTATTAACTACCATTTGTCAGTAGTTATTGTGACACACTAGCCCGTCACAACAAACCTGTACTGCCTGGTGAGAGCTAAATAACAAGGTAAATAAATTTATTTCATTGATTTCTATAATTCATAGCATTAACAAAGGCATCAACATGCAAAGACGCAATATTGTACACAATATCACATATGAGATTTTTTGTCAAAGTCTTCCGTTTGACAATATCATGTGCTATAGTTCTTTTTTCCATACTCGGCACATTGTTATAACTCAAATCACTTACAATATTATTTGCGATGTTTGGTGTGAAGTAATCTATTTGTACTTCGTGCATACTACTACCTTTTTTAAAATAAAGTCTATAAATTCCTGTGCTACCATAGGCATATAATCTGATATTTCGCTAAATTTGCGTAAATGACAATTAACGCAATGTACAAAAAATTTGTGTAAATGGCCAAACGTTACTTTTTTCAGCATTGAACTTTGATGATACTTTTTTGCAGCTCTTTAGTCTTCATTTTGTCGTCTTATTTCTTCAATTTCGATGGCTTTTTCCTTATAACTCATCGTAAACTTCAAGAACCAGTTGGACCCGTAAATCTTAATATTTTGCAAGTTACTGTCATCCGTTGTAAAGTATTTTTCAATGTCGAAGAAGACAAATTTTAACTTACTCCAACTAAAAAATTTAAAAGAAATTCTTTCGAAATTTACGCCCAACACATGGACAATACGTTCCCAATTGTTGTTCAACAATTTTTTGTATTTAACTCCAACGATTATCTTTTTTTACTAAATGATTTATTCAATCCAAAAGTTTGTAAATAATCTTAGGAAGCAATGATTCTTGATGCTGCTTTGAGGTTAACAGATTGAAAGTTTTTATCTCCAAGACTTTCTTTTTTAAAAGTTCCATTTGCTCCCCGCTGCAATCGAAAGAGTAAGAGTATTAAAGACGCTTAGACATTTAAGCTAGATTCAATTGCACTACCAGGAATTTTGGATGGTATTACTTGAAAAAAAAGTATAAAAATTTTGACTGTGACTTTTTTAAAAAACACTTAAAGATAGACTTATAAAATTCTGACATTTTTTCGTTTCTTAGAATTTTTATCAGTCAGTAGCTACATTGTTTAAAATGAAATGACTAAAAATAATAAGCACAGACGACACAGAATAAAATCTTAGAGTAAAATTTTTATCAACCACATTTAAGTACAATTACTTTATAAGCATTTTATTGGACAACTACTGATAACCGATACAAAGTTTCTATTTTTTTTGTTACATCTTATCAAAATAAAACGTTTCGCGATTTCGTGATTTTTTTTTTCAAATTGTCGAAAAAATTTTCAAAAAATTTTCTGAAACCCAATCCATGACTTGTGTAAAACACAAACATTAAAACAAAACTGACCGCATACGTTTAAGGATAGGCTTTGTAGCTGTTCAACATTTTAACGCAGTTTTTCACTATTTTTTCGTAAGTGATTAATGTGATCCGGTATATACGGTTGTATACCATACCTATTAAAACAAAAGCCATTATCTTGTTTAGAATCATACAAAGCTACCCACCGAATTCGTGGCTTTGTATGATTGTCAGTGTTGACAATAACAGTGTCAGTGTCAGTGTTCGACAAGTGTTGTCAGTTTCGTTCATATCCGTGAAATCTAATCTGCTAGGAATACACCCACAGTATGCAAAACAATTCGTGAGAGGTGATGCAGTATCTGCGGACTGTCCATGGTTGATTCCTGTTGTTTTTGATGATATCTTGTCAAAATTGTGTTTAGAGAGCCAAGTCTTAAACTTACAAATAATATTAGAGGGACATCGATGTTTTCAGTAATCTAGCTTCAATGCGTGATGCATGCAGTACTTATCTGCTGATAAGAAAAGACGGACAATCAATCTTATATTCCAAATTTATTACTTCACACTTCGTAATTTTGTGCAAATCGTACCACTTTTCATAACCTCTGACGTACATTTTGCGTGTGTTTCTCTCAATTTCATTCAATATTTTAAAAATCTCTTTTAAAGATACTTCACCCTCAAAGAAATTAAGTTTATAATGATATCAGGACTACCAAATATTTTATCGTTGCCCCTTGTGAGTCAATTTTTTCAAGCGACAACGAGGTGTTGCTACCCTGTATGCGCAAAAGTCATTGTTCAAAGCAACGATAGCCACATCTTTCGGCACCATTACGTCTTTTTTCACCTTGAAATACTAAATGTCAACTACAAGGTCCATTGCTATTTATGGATGGTTGATCGTACCAACAGAAACTAAACCGTGAGACGATTGTCGTGTCCAAGCAGTGAGTGAATTTTTTTTTAGAATTGAATGATTTTTATTGGCTTTAACTTAAGTTACATAGCCATTTCAATTGAAATGGAAGGTTTACATCGATATTGATTACATTTGTAATTATGTGTTCGGTTAAGAACAAGTGCCAAAAAACAAGTGCCCTTCACTGTGCCAAAAGATTGAAGTCAAGCTTGTTCCTTATACTTCTGCATTCCATTGAAGTATGTTCATGTTAATTATGTTAAGAAAGCCTAAAACAGTATAAAGTTTTGACTTAAGATAACAACTTATATAATATGTAATAAATATTATAAAATAAAAATAAGTGATTATATTTATATTATAAAATAATTTAGTTATCTTATAGTCTTTAGTATTTCCCTTTGAGTTCCTTTCTGAGTTTTTCTTGCACAACGTGGAGCCTGGAATCGACAGCTTTGCCCTTCTCAAGATCGGCTGCTTTGTTTTTGGTCTTATTTTTATTCTGGTTAGAGTTGTCTTGTTGTGTGTTTACATTGTTGAGGCTGTTGTTGCAGCTGTTGGAGTTTGCGTTGGTGTCCAGATTTTTGGATTTAAGTAGCTGGCTAAGACCTTCCAGGGTGTCTGCCACATCCATAGCGTCTTTCTCTTCGTTAAGGTCATCCGTGAAAATCTCATCTTCAGTGAAACTAGTCTGGGTACCAGTTTTAATTGAGTATCCGGATATGCCAGGGCAAATTTGATTTCTAGACGCAAAAGCGTTGAAAGCATTTAAATTTGTTAGTTTAGCCTTGTAGTCTTGACCCACCTTGTTTAGATTAACAATGTTGGGTGTTGGCGCTGTTTGTTTATTTTGGATGGATTGTTTCGTTGGAGCTGGTGGTTGATGATTTACCGCTGTTGACGAATGAGGTGCTTTGTTGAGGTTAACTGCATTGCTGAAAGATTTATTGGGAACCACAGTACCGTAAATCTCAGCTAAAGCCTTTTCTTTTAATACTGAGAAGTCTACAGCAGTTCTGTGAAAGTTACCATAGGTTGATTTAACCTTTGTTCTGGCTTCTCTATAGGGCAGGTTGTCATAGGCCATTAAAACCTGGATCGCTTTTTGGTCCTTGTGTTCTTTGCATTCTTGGATATCCGTGCACTTGTGAGGGGCATTACAGTGCATGCACTAGGGAGTGACTTTCGTGCACTGCATATCTTCATGTTTAGGTTTACTACACATTATACAAGCTTCTTTCCCTTTGCAACGAGAGCTGGTGTGTCCATAATGTAAGCATTGGTAGCATAACATAGGGTTACGTACGTAGGGGTAAACAGTAGCTGATACGCCCCACAGATGTACACGTTCAGGCAATGATTCACCTTCAAAAGAGAGTACCACTAATTCGCTTGAGATCCATTTGTCAGAATCACCCTTGGCAAATCTGTTACGTCTGTTCATCCTTTTGACTTCAGCGATCTTTACACTACAGGTCATGTGATGTTTGATATCTTCTTCAGGGATGTCCACTGGAATACCTTTGATGATGCCTCTCCTCACCTGTTTATATAATGGGAGAAAAGCCGACCATTCAAAGTGATCCAGAAAGTCACTGTCCAACAACAACTTTTTGGCCTCTTTCATATCCTCAAACATTACTTCACCTTGGCTCGTTCCTCTTTCCTTGATATCAGTAAAACTAAAGTGACTGTAGAGAGCACTGGCCACCTTGAATCTGTTGAGTTTTGTGTTACCTTGGTACTTTTCGTTAAATTTAATCCACACTCCATACGGTCTTGAGTTTGATGGCAGGAACAAGGGGACTTTTTTAGAGTTTGTATTCTGTGAGTCATTTGTTTGCGTGTTGGTAGAAGAATCATACTGAGTAGTGGATCTGGCACTTTTTTTGCTTGGGTGGTGAGTTGATGTTGTTTTTACATCCAGCGTTCTTTTCTTGTTGAACTCACTTGCATTTTCTCCAGAAGAGTTGTTCCAATCCATATCAGAATGGTCCAGTGGGGGCTGGTGAATCCCTTGATTCCCAGTCCCCAACCCATCCTTGCTATTCCACATATTGCTACACCTCCCGGAGCCGGGGGTGTGCAACTTGAATCGTGTCCCAAAAGTGAGGTTAGTTATGAGTTTCCATTACATTACAGTAACACTCACTGGTTATTCTAAGTACCTTATCTAGTGGGCTAGGCCCTGATGCCAGTTTCACTTTGTGTCAGGACGAAACGAAAGGATGACGTCTTCGACGAGTTACCTGACTCCAGCAGCAGAAAAAGTTCACCTCGTGCGCACATTTTCTACTCTACTGTAAGTATCCAAGCAGTGAGTGTTAGTGTATGTAGTTAGTGGCGCCATCTAGCTTCTAAAGTTGACCACGTTTTGGCGTGATGCATCGATTTCGAGAATATTCTCGTACTCGACATACACTATACAATTAACAGTTTAAGTTAGAGCTTTGGCAAATCAAACGTTCAATCTAACGCTACCGTGTAAAAAATTACCGTTGAATAATCGTTAAGATGAGATTCACGATCATTGTGATTTTTTTCATTAAGAAAGTAAACGCTAGTACCCAAGTATAGAGTACGTTAAGCATCATACATTATTCGTTTAAAAGTCTGGCTGTAATGGTATGAAAGGAAACGCCGCCGTCAATGTACAAACAAAGAAAATGAATAATGAAATTATGAAAATCAAACAGATTTATAATGTGATCTCGATTATAAGCTTGATTTTAATGAAATCGATGATTATTCGCTGAGGTAAGTGGCTTAAAATAATGATATCTAAAGTTTTGCCATAAAGACCGTTATACATCGTCACAGCTTGTACTTCGACACACGTAAGTTAATATTTTGCTGTATTCTTTGACAGAGCTTTGGTATATGCTAATAAAACAGATGGGCTCATTTTAACGCGTCTCACCAAGAGATGCGCTACTTCGATACAAACGGAAACCTAGTTTAGAGTGTCTATGAGACAAAATGCATCGCAAGATCTTACTAGTCTCATTAATTTTGCCCAATTGCATACAGCGCAATGAAAATGACCAATCAGGTCAATCGGCTTCATTGCTGGTAGTCATATACGTAACTTAACGAGCCCCGCGTTGTTATCTGACACATCGTCCATCTTTGTCACCGTATCGTCGTAACATAAATTTAGTAGTGAGTAAACGACGTCAAAAAAACGGTTTCTTACTATACATGTGAATTACCTGCAAAATACCTAAAAACAACAAATTGTCAGAAACCTATGCGTATGACGTGCAAACGTCTGATTACAACAGCGTTGGGATATAGCTCTGGCCAAACTTGGAAATTTTCTGACCTAACCTCTCTAACGTGGAAAATCACTAGATCCGAACAAAATAGTACCGAACGTAAAGCGCGAAATTCAAATGAGATCCAATAACACAAGTACCTATTACCCGATTACCTGGGGCGCTTATTAGCCACTCTTTTAGGCAATAAACTGTTAATCAATAACACAAGTGCCTATCACCTGATGAGCTAGGGCACTTACTGGTCTCACTATTAAATAATAAAATTTTTAATGATAACACAAACGCCAATTACACAATAACCCAGGTGCCTTACTGGCCGCTCTATTTAATAATAAAATGTTAAATAATAACGCGAGCACCAATCACCCGATAAACCAGAGCGCTGCTTGTGCTGAATTACCATTTTATGATTTAATAAATCGGCAAGTAAGCGCCCTGGGTCATCGGGTGGTAGGCGCGTGTATTATTGATTAATAATTAATTGTTTAATAGAGTGGCTAATAAGGGCCCCAGGTCACCAGATGATAAACGCTTGTGATATAAATTATTAATTTATTACTTAATAGAGTAGCTAATAAACGCCCTGGGTCATCGGGTAATAGGCGCTTGTGTTATTAATTAATATTTCATTATTTAATAGAGTGGCTAATGAGCGCTTCGGATCATCGGGTGATAAGCGTTTGTGCTGTTGTTGAACAATGTGTTATTCAATAGTGTGGCCAGTAAGTGCTCCGGGTCATCGGATGAAAGGTGCTTATGTTATTATTAAATAATTTATTATTCAATAGTGGGAACAGTAGGCGCCCCGGGTCATCGGGTGATAGGTACTTATGTTATTGGACCTTGCTTGAATTTCGCGTTTTATGTTCGGTACTATTTTTTCGGATCTAGTAATTTCCCACATCAGAGAGGTTAGATCCTAGAGAATTCGTAAGTCTGGCCGGAACTTATTTCTAACACGGTTTCTAGACCGAATAGGTTACTTTGCAATGCACAGCATGGGCACTATGGGCATAGCTGTTTTCTTACAAAACGATGTAAATTTTTAAAAACTGACTCGGGTAATTTACACGTACCTTACATGTAAGAAAGTAAGTTACCTAAGGTAACTAACGTACCTACTACTGGAAATATTGCACTCTTTAAGTAAAATAATTTTTTCGCAGGTCCTGTAATTCAGTAATGTTTCTGAATACGCTGTTTGAGCGTACGCATTGTTACAAGGTAATACAGGTTTCTGATTTAAAAACACACTAACTTGATTAAATAACGAATGCATAAAGTTATTTATTAGCCCCGTTTGTGCAATTTTAGATGCTACGTCAGCGTTGAATTTTTCATCTTTATTGATAACCAACTTTTTACGAAGACTAAGCATCATGTGTGCGAGATCAATGTATTTGTCACCATTACTTGGTATGACAAATTCGATTGGTAAATTATCCTTTAGTCATAATATCGGCTTGTATTGGATCTACTGCGATCTGTCGATAGTTGTTTGAGTTGGTAGAGTACTAACAAAAGAAGCTCAGATTTTTTGTACTCTCACGAGTGGCACCATTAAAAAGCCATTTTTTAAAATTAAACTAGAAAAAATATTTCTAGCAGTTTTTTTTCCTTTTTTTTTCTTTTATTGCTTTTTTATTATTATTTTTTTTTATGATGTTACTGCGTTTTCTTCATTTTTTCTTTTTTACTCTGACGCCAACCACGCCCTGACTGTACAGTCTTACGAAGCAATTGCAACTGAAATGATTCGTTGAATCGTCTAACTTTATACCCTGAACCTTCCATAAGCTTGTAAAATTTTTCCTCAGCTTTTATCTCAAGCTTTTACCAGACTCCATCACACGAGTGCAAAATTCCTCTTTAAAATGCATATTTCTAGAAGTACCGTTAGCCATAATGTTCATACCTGCACGAACATCTTCTTTGCCAACAGCTTTGACTCCTCTGTTATTAAGTAGTAAAATTTGTCGGAACACTCTGGCAAGAAACGATCTGATATCTTCGTGTCCTTGTTAATAAGGGGACCCAACATAAAGGCATCGAATACCTCTTCTACCAGAATTTCACGACCTTTGGTCAGAATTTCTGCAATAAACTAGTCAGATGAGGCATCTATTATTTTCAATCAGCTCGTTCAAAGTGAAGCGTTACCATCGGCGTTAAAAAGTTGAATGGTATGGGTCTCCTAATCAAGTCTCTTGTATTGATTTCAATATTGTGAAATGAGTTAAATTATAATGGTATGTTGATATAGGAGGTGAGAAAATTTAATTTTTGACGCAGCTGTACAAGTTATTTTGAAGGTTCAACAATATGGCCCACAACAATCACGATTGAACGGCTTTTGCGATGTATGCTTCTCAGATGTTACTGTAAATTATGATCATTGGTGGTAAAGCGTTGACAAGATTTGGTGGATAAATGGATCGAATTTTTTCATTTTCCAAGGAAAGGCTTGTTGCACTTTCAAATCCCAAAATTTTTCGTTATTGTTTGAATAATAGTAAGTGATACATGTATTTACTGCGCACTTTTTAAGAACAGACTAACTGAGCCACTTTGTAACTACCTCTTTCCAAATTAAAAATCACGTGATCTTGCGTGGTATCGAAACAATCAATTTCTCGTTCCATTTCTTCGATATTTGCGTATAAACCAAAACGTATGCAATAATCGACTTAAATCACACTCTGTTCTCTGCGTACATAATTGTGTAGTTATGGTAAGCATTTCACGGTTTTTTTTTTCGCTATCTTTTACTGCCTATCAAAGTGTCAATGGTTATTAAATTTATGTTATACCAATACTCATTGACCTTGCAAACTGATTTGCTGAGCTAATTTTGTTACGTAATGCGTAGTAGTATTATCAGAGTAATACTGCATGCTGCTGTTGCTAGGCAACACAACGTAAAAGTTGTGCTTCATTTTATATCTTCTACATAATTAGTCTTCACCGAGGAATTTAATTTCTCAGGGCACCCCTTCCAGATTCTGACGAAATATTCTTTAGAACGTCCTTTACATCGTTTTTTTAATATCTTGTCAACCTCGAAGAAGCTCTCGTTCAATTCCTTTCGCACTCTGATAAATTCTTCCTCTTAAAAGAAACTGTCAATGTCTTCAACAGCCAAATTTTACTGATCTTGTCTCACCGATGTGAACTAAATTTCCAACGTTGTACTTTGGATTTTTATAAATATGTCTGCTGTAACCTTGTTTTATACTTTTACGTGCCTGCGCAACATTGTACAATGTTACGTTGGCTGGTGCCATCTTTGTCGACGAATGCTTCGTACGATTGTATACCTCTATGGTACTTGGAAGAACGTCTACAAAGTGACGATTTTTTGTGTGTGTAAAGTATCGGCATGTTCTCTCTTTAATAGTTCTTATGAAATGTTTAACTATTGCAACCTTTGTCTGTGGACTACGTGCTACTCTGTATTTAATTTTATTTTCTCGTAAAACGAATTGCATTTTATGGCCTACAAATTCTTCACTTATTCGTTTGGAGACACATTGTTGTACGATTGTCTCTTCTTGATAAAATATGTGGAAATGCTTTGGCGACGTTTTTCGATATCTTACCCAACGTAGGTTTTGCCTGAGCATATTTGCTGACTCATCGATGACAACAAGAACATAAGTGTAGCCATCAATTTGAATTTTTAAAGCTCTCAAATCCATTAAATCAGCTTCCCGCATGTCGTCAAAGTTACGCACGTTATAGCTTCTTGTGAGAAAACGATTCCTTATGAGTCTATGTAATTTATAGGCATCTTGACTCTCTAGCCAACTAATTACATTCGATCGCAAATATTTATTTTTCACAGCACTTGCAAGGTTGTTACCACCCGTGTATACAATTGGTAGCGCCGCTTCGTAGTAAAGTTTTTGCCAAGTATTAAACATTTTTTTTTTCTTTTTTTTTCTAGACTCAGATACAGTGGCTCTTTTATTGCGCGGAAAAACTTTTCAAATGTAATTTTGCTACACATACAGCATGCTGTGAATAAAGTGACTGTTCGCTCATCAGCTCATTTCATCAGGTTGATCGGCAATCGAGCTCTTTTTAGCGCTGGTGCCGCGGCCTTAACTGACAGCTAATTTATGCTTAAAGGTGGTTTATGTGGGCAATCAATTTGAATACACGCAGTAATGATGGAATTAACTTTCCAGAAAGTTTTATAACTACAGTTACTCGTGTAACTGCTCGTGCAACTACCCTTAAGACAATTTTATTTTTTAACGTTAAATGATGTGCTAATGTAAAGTTTCTTGGAGTATGTTTTTGGTTTTATCAAACAATCAATTATGAACACCTATTTCAATGTTTATGCTGACGTTGAATATAAAACATCCGCCGTAATGCTTTAAAGAATGTACTGACAGATTGTAATGAGATGCATTTATGTAACTAAAATCGTAGAACATTCTTGCTTAAAACACCCTACATTTAATAATCAATGTATCGGCCCTCAAAAGATCCATTATTTTTTTATTATTTATTTTTTATAAGTTTGTATCCATTTTTTTGGAGGTTGTGGAAAATATTTTAAGTAACATATTTTTCATTTTTGTTTTTTTCATATGATTTTTTAAATGCGAAAGTCGACAATCATCGTCATCGCTCATTAGACGAAATGCGATGTAATTTGATTTACTTGGTTTTGGACCCATCTTATCTGTAAGTTGTTGAAGCTTTCACCGCTAAAAGAAAAATTATTGAACCAAAGGCCACGGTCGTACTTCAGGCGGCTGAGCATTTCATCTTTCTCCACTCCATTATTATACCCTAAAAAATGACTTTAACTGTAAACTGATTGATCCATTACAACACCAAAAGCATCCGTAGACTTCCTGCTCAGTCGTGTATTTGTAATCATATCAGTAACTTGCATTTGCAGTTACACATTTCCTTTTTCCGAAAACTGGTTTGCAAGTTTTTGTTCCAGGTTGCTTTATCACATTATAAAAAGCTAGTCATTGTATAACATTACTTGACAAGGGTATTTCTGATACGTCCAATAGAATCAGTTTGTGAACTGTGTCAAAATTTATCTTTTGACTGATGATATAATTTAACCTAATACTCTTTACCTTGCAAACGTGCTCTTCGTTGCCATTAGAATTTTTATATTTTTACGCATAAAACTTTGGTCCATCAGATGTGAACGATGTTACGTATGTACTCATACCTTTATCGCACAATTTGTCAGTAAGCTAGCCAAGTGTTGTACCGAGAGGTAAATCGGGTTCTTGTTCTCAACTCATAAAAAAAACAGAATCCGCATCATATTATAAAGCACTTGGTCCCGATAAGTGTAAGTAGCTAAACAATTTTGACTATGCTTGCGTCGTAACAAAAGCAGCTGTAACTACGCTAGTTGACGCAGTTGGTGTCAATGCCTCCATTTTATAGCTCCAGTTCACGTACAATGTATCATCGTTTACAGCCAAAATACTGTTAACATCTATTCCTGTGTTAGTAAGTAATCAATCTTTTAGCAGTCGTTACAACTTCTGTTTTGTTTTTTTTTTTAATTTTCGTGTTGACTAAATTTAATCCACAAAGAATTGGGACACAATTTAGCAACATGTTTTAATCCAGCATTAAAACTTATTTCACTTTTATCGAGGTCTAATCCTTCAGTCTTTCGTATTTCATGAATATACGTATCCTTGCCTTCATTTGTAAGACACTTGGGAAGAAAACCGGAGGCCTGTATTTTTTTCTTAAAAAACTCGTCGATGGAGTTTGCGAATAAATCTCCTTATTTAGTTTCTTGATCGAATTATTTCATTTTATATTGCTATATTTTATAAACATTTTTACTACATAGCCTACTTAAACAGCCATCTTGACTTGGTCAGATATCCGTGTACGCTCCAAAATACGAATATTCGCATCTTCGTGTGGACAAGCTTTTTGAATTATATTTTTGCAACATGTACGACACAGTGGAAAATGTAACTTATTATGCATTTTTACTGGTAAACAGAATAGTATAAATTTTATGGTAGTAGCACATTACACATGATTAAGCATTTTACAAGGGATAAGTTATTGTTGTCTCCAGTAATGCTTTGATCCTCTATCTGTCCTTAATATATCAATGGTTGAGCAATGGGTAAGTTACCACGTTTGCATGTATATGGTTACAACGAAGACATCTCAACGTACTTAACTTTTTCCGTCCCATGACATTCGTAAGGTTAATATCCCTATTCGTGGAATATGTCCCTATTCATGGAATATGAAAATTCATGTATTTGTTATACAACTTACTTGATAAAAAAATTGTGGCAGTTGCATATTTTATGTATCTTTATAAATTCACAAAAAAAAAATCTCATTTTACAATCAATAAATGACCAATTTTCAAGATAATTCTATAAATAGGGACGCCTATTTTTTGAACTGTATGTATTATGGCACTAAACTTTAATGAGAAATTCATACACTTCTCGTAAACAAATAAACGATATAACTATTTTTATTTAATAAAATAATGTTATGCAAGTGAAAAAGCTTGAATTTTCTTAAAATATTATACTAAATTTACGTTTATTAAAAGGTTTCATAAATAGGGACACAATATGAAACAATAGGTAAAATGTTTTATAATTATGTTTATTTTGGTTTTATAATTTTTTTATAAAACAAAGTATTTTAACAACTAAGAACCATCTTTAAAAATTAGAATAATAATGGTAAATTTGTAGCGCACTAGCTAATACCAAAATTTCTACTGTTAAACCTCACAGTTAAGATAAAAAAATTGAAGAAGCAAGTGCGATGAAATTTATGGTCATAATAGGGATATTTACCTTACTTTCTATTTGTATTTTCAGTACGTCCTCTGAAAAACGCATCACGTGGGTTAAGAAGTTTTTGTCTCCAATAACCTTTTTTTTCTTGAAATAAATGTCGAAGTTCCTTGTTGTTATGAATTGGTTGTAACTATCGAAACGATTGATTGTATGAGTCACGTGTTTAAGAAACGTCATTTATTAATAACAATTGTTTTAAAAATTACTTGGATAAAACGTTGTTTAATGAATTATCCAGTGTTTGCGATAAAATAAAAGTAATATGTTGTAAAATCGTGCGAAAAAACAAATACACGCTTGTGGAATCTTTTTTTACAATTCATGTAAAGAATTATTACCTATCAATCACTTCTGTTGTATACAGCTCATTTAAGCGTCTGATAACAAAACGCTGTTCGTAGTACTATATTTTAACTTTAAGATGCTACAGTCAGTATTTGTGTTGGCTGATGATAAAAAAAAAATTCATGTAGTAAGTTTAGTGGAACAACTTAGTAATTTTGGTATCGATTTGGAACAAGAGTCAGTTTCAATGATGTGTGATCTCTAGGGAAAAGAAGATGTGTTTTTTTAATTATTCTGATAAATTAGTGAAGAGATCTCGTCCATTATTATCAAAAATATTTTCAGCGAGTTGTCTGTGTTGCCCACAATGCCAAAAGATTTGACGCAAAATTTATTTGTTATTATTTCGTTGAAACACTCTGCGAGTGAGTGACAGTAGTCGTCATGATAAATAGGTCTATAATTATTTTTATAATATCCGTGACGAAGATTTTCTGGCTGACCTTTTATAAAACTCATATCCTTTTATAAAACTCTAGTGCGTCACTTACCTTGTCCCTCTACACTGGATACCTTTCCTCCAGGAGATCTACCTCAGGTGTCAGGCTTGGGAACATCAAACACTCTTGAAAAAAAATTAAAAAAGGGCAAAGGGGGCACTAATGATGAATAAAAACAATCACTGATAAAAATGTTACAGTGCGTTCGCCCTATTTATTCGTTTTATACACGCTCTCAATAATTCCACTCTCAACATACTCATAATATAACGTATTATATATTCACATATATATCGGCGGTCTGCTCCCGAGGTAGATGTTTTGGTGCGAACGCCTCTTGGTCGTCCTCGCCACCGAACTTCTCCTTTGCTTGGTTGACGGTGGCCAGTAGCTATATCACACACCCACTCACACAATTTCAAACACATCTCGTACTTGGTACCCTTTCCGCGTGAGTCTTTCGGCACCAAAATTCTGGCAACTTTATGACACCAGCCTTTGGGACGGATTTTGCAATCCAACACACACACAAACACTAGTACTTTCTTAATTCCCCTACACTGAAAAATATGTACACCCGTATCGGCAGTACAACTCTTCCGAAATGGCAGTGCTGGCCACAGTGATCCTTGTACGGCGCCATCCTGTGGCTTTCGCAGGAGAGTCCAGAAGTTACGGCAATATGTACATAGCTAATTTGTCCATTCGGTACCACCGCCTAAACCACTGTACTTACTCCTGCGCTATAAATGCAGTATATACATTCTGCACGTTCAATGCAAAACTTTATGAGTATGCATTTAATCGCTTAGTTCAATCTGTAACATATTGGTTATTTTTGAAAAAAGATAAGTAAATTAAATAAAAATAAATGGATCTGTATAGGGTTTCTAATCGTATAAAAACTAAAAAAAATTAAGATATGTTATAGGTAATGATAATAGGATATATTTTCTACAATCTTAGAGTGTAAAAAAAAATATTTCATTTTCACCAAGATGTTGAGTATATGACATATAATCAATATATATTTTATTGATTTTATTAATTATTGAAATATATATTAGCCGTAAGCGTGGGACTATGAGAGTAAGAACAGCGGCTTTGTTAATGGTACCAAATGAGGGAGTATCAAAAAATTGATTACCAGAGTCCCTCACTTTGCATCTGAAAAATCTCTAACACTCCTAAAAACTGGCAAATAGGTGGAGGTTTCAAAAATTAAGGAATTGATGCGAAGACTCGGCCCTTGGTTTGTTCCCGACACGTTGCGGGCTTACGTATCTCCCTTCTCCCTCTTACACACACGCTCACTCAATTATACCTCATACACATTTAACTTCTCTTATTGTCTTTGGTCCTTCTCTTTCATCTTGGCTTGTAGGCCGTGGCACCTAGAACACACATAAAGTAATGTGCCATAAAGATGTATATATAGTAAATGTATATACTATTATGGGACTCGCTAGCTAAACACACTCTATAATCAATCATGCGTAGGTCATCTACCACCACTGAATGTACATTTACTCAGTAGTATCTCTGCACATAAAAGAGAAAATTTTTTGAAAACGAACGAAAGCCAACGATCATATATTAAATTCTCAACGGAAAATCGTTCAATACTGTAAACCACATGTAAAAATTTGAAGACTAGTTTGCGTGGCTTATGAAAAAAATTTCGCAAAATTCCAAGTGGATTCTTCCATCAAATGTACTACAATAGCCTAAACATGTATGTGTGTCTACAAGAAAAAGCTTTCAAGGGAAAACCAGATCGATATTATATTACAAAGAGGTTACGGATCAGTAAAAAAGCAGTCTGAAGTAGCGCTGAAGTGGTTACGTTAGATGCAGAAGCGTGTTCTTGATCGACTTGTCAAACGTGCTGGACAGTGCAAAAAGAAACGATAACCAGAAGGTATCGTTATCAATGGCTGTTGTACTCCACAAATTAGTGTAAATAATTATCGTGGTATCATATTGTAGTTTTTACGGTTTTTTCTGGCATGTTTGTCCACGATGTTTTAAAATAAAAAGTGATTTTTCTATAACAACTGACGATAGAATCGATGGAAGATACAAGATAACCTGCAATATCAGTGAAAAAATAGTGGTGTGTAATTACCAGCCGATCAAAAAGTAAGAATGTCTTTTTAATAAAGAAATATATGACAAAGAAGACCTTCGAGATTTTATTAAAGAAAATCAAGGTTATTGAAGACATAAGCCTCTTAACCCACGTGATGCGTTTTTTGGAGGACGTACTAAGAACACAGTTGACAAGTAAATATATATTGCATAATGCATTGAGATTTTAACGTTTACTCATTGCAGGGTTTTTACCTGTCAACCAATCTCGTTCTTTTTCCGTAATTTCCATCCTGCTTTCCTAAGTATACGAATCTTTAGTGCGGGCCCCTTGCAAAGTTCTCGTAAAACGACTTGGTCATCTATCCTCCTGGGTACTATTTACAGGGCGCAGCGATTGTCTCAAGCACACCCTAGCTATTCTCAAGTTTAATGGAAGGATTATTTCCAATAAAACATCTTAACAAGCTGTATCGAACTTTTTATAACCGGCAGTGACTTCATAAAATAAGCTGGCAAGGTAATGGTTTTTTTTCGAAAAGAAAGCCCCTGGAGGTCCAGAAATCACTAGGAAAATCGACCATTTGTTTTAAATATCAGATAAGCAGTGTTTGAGCATCCTGTATACTTGTCCCATCGAAAGAACCTGAAAAAAAAAATCTCAATGATTTTCGACGGGATTTGAACCTACGACGCCTGGTGTATCTCTGACTAGGAGGCTGGTAGTCAGGTACGCTAACCACTAAGCCATCGAAGCTTAAAAAAAAAAATTTATCCATACTTATATTTCATTTTTTTTATTATNTGGGAGGAAATAATCTCAAACGACATTTTTCTCCCCCACATTATTATTATTATTATTATTATTATTATTATTTTCTTTTTCACTTAACCTTTTTCATTTAATCATATTTGGAATGAAGTATACTTAACTTTTGATAGTTTCTCTATTTCTGGAAATCTATGCTCTTTTACCTTAATAAATTTAAATTGTAACAAATATTGATACTTTCACTACTTGCCTTGTTAAAATTTGTAGTCACTACAACATTTGAAGATTTATCAAGTCAAATCAAAAATCAAATTAGAGTGAATTAAACTAGTCAGTACTAATCAGTCTAAACAATTTACCAAATTTTAATAAAAGTAAGGAACTATTTAGAGCTTGATATCACGTGATATTTGTAAGTGTCAAACTTAAATTAAAATAAAAAATCGAACACAGCCTTTGGTACTTCTGCTTTTGTTTTACTTAGAGTCCATAATAGTCTTCTTTATTTTATATGCAAATGTTTGAATTAAATTTTT
Organism: Copidosoma floridanum; assembly: GCF_000648655.2. Next base: position 187,588 of record NW_019379701.1, read on the forward strand.
TTTTGCCCCTATACTTTTGCACTACCGTGCTATGATTTCACTCAATATCAAAAATATTTAAAATATCTCTCAACCATTCTTCACCTTTACCACTTCTTCTCTGCACTTTTCTTGTTGTCTTATTATGATTTTTCTCTTGAGTCCCAACCATAAGTCCCTGAGATGTTTTTCTAATCTTCTTTCTTCTTGACCTCTGTTTCAAGCTTTACCTGTTTGCTCTTTTGCTTTTTAGAGTAGTTCTTTCCTCCTACATAGCTGTGTTTTTTAAAGAGCTGCTCAAATTTTCAGGGACTTCTTCAAAGGGCCTTTCTGGGTTGGCTTTATTTTTTCCAGCTCATTCTTCTATTCTTTCAGTTTACTCTTTATTTTACCTTTCTTCTTTGCTTTCTCTTTTTTTTCTATATTTACTCCTATGCACCACGCATTTAAGTTGAACAGATATGCTTGAACTTCACTTCCCACTCACGGTGTGGGAAAAAGCTTATAAAATAAATAAATAATTAATAATCTTTGGCTTTATTTTAATGTAGCTATAAAAGTGCTTAAATATGCTTATTAAAACATTGGGGATTTCGTAATTTCTTTTTTGTTATAACAGTTTTAATATTAAATTTTTGACCGCAAGTTTCTAAGTTATGTATTGTAAAATTAAGAAATACAAACAAAATTACTAAAAATTTTGGTAGGCAGCATTTTTTCTTTGAACTATCATTTTTATAAAAAAAATTTGGTGCCTTCCAACATTGAAAATTAGTTACAGTCATTAGGTACAGAAATTTAACTGCTGTTTTATACATTGACTTAAACATAAAAGTTATAGACAGTTTTATCCGTAAGTTTTCGAGGTAATTATTATTTAGTATCGTTGACCCCATTGTTTGCATATTAAACTAATTAAAAAAAAAAACACTTCAATGCATTGTCTGTATCTTAATATTATAATTAACATTGTCTTTTTAATGTAAAATTTTTCAAGTAATTGATATAACTCATTAATAAAGACTTTTTTCTTGTGTGCTTGTAAAGCTTAACGTTTTTACTGCTTATAAATTATGTTAAAATCAAGAAACTTTATTTTTTTTCACTCTTCTCTTATGCACCGAACACATTGAATACCGCAATCATCTAAAACTGTGGAAACAAGATATTGACGCTATTGTATAACTTACAACCCTATACAGTTGCAGTTATACCAAATCTTTATTAAAATAATATAGTTATTTTTATCATTCTTTAACGCTGTAAGTATCATGTTAAAATTTTTCATGTACTATAAGTCCTTTTCATATTCCGAAATTTCGAATGGATATGAAACTGAGCAACCCCATGATACCTTACAGGCTTAAGGAGGTTCGAAAGTAATAATAAAATGCAGAGATGACAACAATATAGAGTTTTCTTGATAGTCTAGAATATGTAGAACTTATGTAAATTTTTTAAATATTTGCTATAGGTCACTTTCAAAAAAATTATACAAACAAAATCATGTGATTAACATAGGCTCTTGTGGATAGTAACCTCTTTGTTTCGCTTAAATGAACAAAACTTTTTTAAAAATGCAAAGGTATTGAGAAAAATTTACCTACCAGTTAATTATTGTTTAATTATTAGGTGAGCAAAATGTAGAAGCATGTTATAGTGCATTTTAAACAATGCAAACGTTAAACGTAAAGAAAATATTGAGTTTGTGGGGTGCAAGTGGGGGTGCCTGGTAAAGGGGGCCAAGCTGCGCGGGCAGAGGGGACTCTCCCTTCCTCGTCCCTTTGAATGATACTCCCGAACCTCCTTAAGGAGCTGAGGGCCACTACATGTTAAATGTGGAGGACTGTGAGGAGATCAATCAATTAAATATTAGCAAAAAAATTATTTGATAATCATGAATCCATTGTCGTTTGAATGGTACATTATGAACTCTTATAACTATTAAAATTACTAAAATTACGTTTTCATTAAAAATGTACACAATTTTTTAGTTGTTATAGCTAGTTTTTTTATCGTTTACTTCTTATTCTTAAATGGTATTTTTAAACAGTTAAATATTTTTGTTATATTCGTACATTTGGCTATTTATATGAAATGCTCACATTGACAAGAATGGATCAGAGATATGAAGGAATTGTTGAAAAATATCTGTTAAATAATGAATTCTGGATTCTCGTTGTGAAAATCTACTTGTGTAAGTCTTCATATTGCAACGTTCTTAAACTTTTTCGGACAATAGTTCTATGAAAAATTACATACCCACATTTATAAATTATTTTTTGATTATTAAATTTTTCATAAAATTTAATTTTATTACACATCTACCGGCAAAATTAATCGAGCTATAATTAGTGTAGCCATGTATCAGTATATTTTGTACTGTTGGAGACATAAGCCACTAATCATTCTTCCACGCAACTGTATGTACAGTGGCTAGTGTACATTTTTAAAATTTTATCTAGACCTACATCTTCAGAGCAGTAAGGATAACAAGGATAACGTTATGGTGATATACAAGTGCAAAACTTGTTCCCGTACATTTTTGCAGTGACTTTTTCTTTTCCTAAGAATCGTTAAGACGTGTTGACATTAGTAAACGATCTGAAACCTAAGGTGTTCATTACAATAGTAACAATATTTTAGATTTTTTTTAAACTTTTTTTTTTATGAAGATTTCATATTAAATTTTTCCTTTGTTTCAAAATATCAACAGATAAATTTTACTCTTTATTTATTTTCTTGTAATCAATATTGAAATTAAGCAAAAGTGTATTGTAATAGTTAAAACATATGTCTCGTGTCAAACAAGTTTTATTCACAAAAAAATTGTACAAAAATATTTTTATAAACTATAAGGTTATGTTATCTTTATTCTGAGGAGTAAAATCTGAAAAAAAGTTCTAATTCAGTACGACACGACTTTATTATTTCTTATTTTTTTTAATTTAATCATCAATCTTATTACAATGATTTTTTTCTTAGTAGGCTCGCAGCAAGATCAGTATCTAAGTGGCGTTGAACGTGTAAACAACCATATTAAACTTTGTTTTTTGTGGGTTTTATAATTTTCCTATTCTATAACAAGTTTAATTTAATGGATGATGTGGATAACGTATCCAAAGTCTAATTTTCAGAGACTAAAATGGCGAACCATTTTTTTTGTTGAAAATAATTTTTTTTAAATCATACTATATTTTTTACCTGAGTATGAGTAAAAGAAAAAATGTTTCTTATTTTTTGATCAAGAAATTCATACATCCAGAATAAACGATTTATAAAATTGTTAATTTAAAAAAAGTACGTCAGATTTTCTTTCAACATTGTACTATTAAAACACTTAAATTCTAATTTGTATCTGTAAGAAATTTCAAGATTTTAAGATAGCTGATAATAAATGTAACTCTAAATTTTCTATAGACAACATGGCAGATCTAATATAATGGAGAATTTGTTTGTTTGTATAGAATTTAAATAAATTTACGTACTATGCTTTATGTTGCATTTTTGTTCATTAGGTGTTCCATAATTTGCTCAAAGGTGTTCCATAATTGCTACGGGGAATGAATAGTGATTTTTCAAAGAATTATTTAAGTCTAGCCTACAGGAAGAAAAAACAAGATGTCTCCTCAAGATTAAAAATTTGTTATAAAAAAAAGTATTTATACTTTTCAAACATTTTTGAAGTTTTGATAACGTTCAGATTCAAAGTATTATTTTCTGCACGAATCTGTTGTCCAAGCTGATAAAATTTAAGGTGAGACACATGACTAAAGGTTTTAATTTCAATTACTATCGCATAATAATTTTTTACATTACAAAATGGCGTCCGATTAGAGTTTTTTTTCTAATACCTGTCATAGTAGAGGTCTTACTTTAAACATTGGTCACTTCATTTACTTTTGTACAGGTTCTTCGGTGTTAGTAGTCGCATTTTATCTCGATAATGTTTATTTTACAATGACTTGATTGTGTTAGTAAAATGAAGCCAGCTGTTTAAGGAGGCTACATCACGGAATGTACAAGGACTTTGAATGATGTATTTTTAAAGTTTAGATCGCGTTGAATATAATGGAATCTTCATTCACGTGGGTTTGCGATAAAAATCTAGAGACAATTCAATTTAACACAGCACTTCTTAAGCTCACTGAACACAACTTCTTGTGGCCAAGGGCTTCAAGTAAGATTTTAACGATCAATCAAACTATTAAAATGAAGTGTACTAGAAAGAAAATGTACATATTCTAAAGCTAAATTTATCATCTTAAAAAATTAGTGACTAAATAAAAATAAGCGATGAAAACGTTGATAAAATAGCTAATATACTATTTTTGTCTGCAGTGACGTTGCGAGCCATAACAAACACCGCTGGCCATGTTTCTCTAAAGAGCGAGTGCAATAAAATATACAGTACAGTAGATACTATATCACGAAGGTTTAGTTGGAAATTAAACAAACTTCATTACCAACACACTACTAACATAAAAGCAAGCTTCCGTCTAGTGGCATCGCATCAATCACCACTGAGCTGACTATTGTCTTACATTGTTTAACGTCATCGTACATGGAGTTAATGGTTGACAGTCTGTCAGTAGCGTTCGGTCATTTTCTCTCCATTAATAACTCGTAAGCTGTTAAAATCAATGTCGTCGATTATAAGTTAGTTCACACAGCAGTTCACTTTACTGTAGCTTTTTTTATTAATAAAGTTAAATTATGATTTTTTTAACAGACCAATGGACAATGTAAATATAAAATCTATCGAGAATGTTAAAATAAAAAGTTAATGATTTTGATACTCTGAATACATGCATTCATTTACAGAAGTATAAAACGCTTTTTTTTTCACAAACAAATAAGAATTTAATGTCGGCCAACATTTTAAATGTTTGACTGTAAACAAATCATCGGAATTATCTATTAACTAATAAGCTTGTCATCTGATTCAAAAGTTAGAAAGTTTAAAGAAAACTTTCAATGTTCAATGCCACCTAGTATTTATTCTAGTGGCTTGCCAGCGTTGGCCGCGATGGTCAAAAGTTTGATGCTGACCCAGTGTTAGTGAAGAAAATCTTCGCATACCCCCACCACTATCGGAACTTTCCGTTGAAAAAGTTTCGAAGCCAATCAGAGCAGAGCTACAGCAGGAGTGTAGGGGAAGACTTATTTCTCCTGAGATTCCCATATACTAAAGCGTGTTCGGTCATTTAATAACAGGGCTCCCAAATCTTTTAAATTAATAACACAAGCATATACAACCCAATAGCCCAGGGCGCTTACTGGACAGTCTAATAATTAATAACAAAAGCGACTATCACCCAATGACCCCAGGCGCTTACTAACCATTCTAATATATAATGACGCAAGCAACTATCACCTAATGACCCGGGGCGCTTACTAGCCAATCTAATAAGTATTAAAATGTTAAATAATAATGCAAGTGCCTATCACCCAATGACCCGGGTCGCTTACTGGCAAATCTAATAAATAATAGAATGTTGAATAATAATACAAGTACCTATCACCCGATGACCCGGGGCGCTTACTGATCACTCTAATAAGTAATAAAATGTTAAATAATAACCCAAGCGCCTTCACCGAATGACCCAGGGCATTTACTGGCTACTTTAATGAATAATAACACAAGCGACTACCACCCGATGACTCGAGGCGCCTACTAGACACTCTAATAAATGATAACGCAAGCGTCTATCACCCGATGACCCGTGGCGCTCACCGGCCACTCTAATAAAAAACAAAATGTTAAATAATAACACAAGCGCCTGGTACCCGATGACCCGAGTCGCTTACTGGCCACTCTAATAAATAATAATGCAAGGAACTATCACCCGATGACCCAGGGCGCTTACTGACCACTCTAATAAATAATTAAATCCTAAATTATAACACAAGTGACTATCACCTGATGACCCAGGGTGCTTACTGGCCACTCCAATACATAATTAAAACGTTAAATAATAACACAAGCGACTATCACCCGACAACGTGGGGTGCTTACTGACCACTTCAATAAATAATTAAAATGTTGAATAATAACACAAGTAACTATCACCCGATGACCTGGGTCGCTTACTGGCCACTCTAATAAATAATAACGCGAGCACCTATCACCCAATGACCCAGGGCGCTTACTAGCCACTCTAATAAATAATAACGCATGTGACTATCAGCCGATGACCCGGGGTGCTTGCTGGCCACTTTAATAAATAATAAAATCTTCAATAATGACGCAAGCGACTATCACTGGATGACTTTAGGTGCTTACTGGCTTACTAGTCAACAAGATTATATTTAAACCAAGAAAAAAAATTGTATGATGGTAAGAATGCTATAAGCCCGGCTAGCCGTAAAAGAAGGTGGAAGTAAAAATTTCATCCCAAGCGAAGAAATGATCTTAATGGTCTTAGATCGAAAGTATTACTATTATAACTAAAAACAAATCGTGATACGCATTATGTTATTTTGTTATTTTTCACTAAAAACCTCAGATAGTAAACTACCACAAAAATTTTGTACAAGATATATTGATACGGTGTTTGCTTTATCACTTAACGTTACAAAAAAAAATTTCATATGGTGGTTTAAGAATAAACAACCTTCTTGTTTTTTAAATTTGCAACGAACAACTCTGCTCGTGACGCCTGCCAGTGAATGACTGACTCGGTTTAATAGTGGCCGGCTTTACATAGTCTTGTAGTTGATGAATCGTCTCTGGAAATCGTAGTAAAAATGTATTTGTTGGCAAGGTAGTTTAAACTCATGTGGTCCTTAAAAGAACCGATTAGATTGATGGTTAAGTAGGGAACGTAAATACTTATAATAGCCCTGAAAAGGGCCAGTGGTGAAACTTTCAGCTATTCCTTATTATTATTCTTGATGATAGAGCCAGCTACGGGTAGTTTGACTCTTACCTTCGGAGTCTCGGTGTACGAAGACCGTACATGAGGGAGGTACGCTGCTGACCGAATAATATCTCGTTTTCAGGTCGTTCCCCTGATAACCAACCGCTCATCGTTAGTCGGTAAAGTGGGCCTGGAGAATACCTTCTCTATAGATGTGCCATTGGGGCGACCACTAAGGAGGCCGTTGTGGTTGCCCGTACTCTTCAGGGCTGTCTTCCCTGGCTTACATTTGAAGTAGAAAATTCTGTGACGGTACCAGGGATGGTTAAATTACCACAAAGCTCTGAAGTGCTGGAGCAGGTTGTGCTCTGGCTAGAAACGTTTCCTGGTATTCCACCAGAGACGTTGACGTTCCGTACGCCTGTTTTTTTGTGGCACTCGTTTTTTTTGTGGATCTGGGGTGAAAACCAATTTATTTTGCTTGCCCATTAAAGGAGAGTGTCATCTGTCGTTGGGATACCCAGCTGCACAACTAATATCTCTGTTCTTGGTGTAGTGCTAATGATTGACTTCGATAATCGTGTACTCGATGGGGCATCTTATAACCACTCTTGACTATCTTTGATTGCGGGTGGCTTCAATTTTATCTTGATGCCACCTAGCGGATCCTACTGAAATAAAGCGCAAAGCTAGCTTATTTTTAGTAAAACTTAAAGCTTATTTATCGCTGTTGTTATTAAGTTTTAAAAAAAAAAACTATACAAAAACCATCTTGGAATTATGACGAATCAGTATGTAAAATTTTAGCAAAATCGGTTCAGTAGTTTTAGCGGTTAACAAATACAACGGTTTTAGTGACTCTGCTTTATATATTAGTAAGATTTAATTACTTATCAGAGTGGACAGTAAGAGCCTTAGGTCATTGGGTGATAGGTGCTTGTATTATTATTCAACATTTTATTATTTATTAGAGTTGCCAGTAAGCGACCAGGGTCATCGGGTGATAGTCTCTTGCGTCATTATCTATTAGAGTGGCCAGTAAGCGCCCTGGGCCATTGGGTTATACATGCTTGTGTTATTTATTTAAAAGATTTTGGAGGCCTGTTATTAAATGACCAAACACGCCTTAGTATATGGGAATCTCAAGAGAAATAAGTCCTCCCTTACACTCCTGCTGTAGCTCTGCTCTGATTGGCTTTGGAACTTTTCCAACGGAAAGTTCCGATAGTGGTGGGGGTTTGCGAAAATCCTTTCTGCCAACACTGTGCCGACAGCAACTTTCAGAGCGCTTCTTTATCAGTGCCACCGCCGGTCAAGCTGTGAACTATCGTTAATGTATCCATACGCAAATATTTACAAATAGTTCACCGCGATAGTTCACAGCTAGGCTGGCAGTGGCACTGATAAAAAAGCGCTCTGAAGGTTGTGGTTGGCATCAAACTTTTGACCATCGCGGCCAACGCTGTGGCGAGCTTAGTACGACAAACAATCATATAAAGTAGGATTTGTAATAAGTTTAAATAAAGTAAAATAAATTAAATAATTGGGCGAACTATTCTGAAATTTTGTTTACACTGAATTTTAAAACATCAAACAAAAGATAACATTAAATATAAGGCAGTACTTTTAAAACATTTTTTGAAATCTTATTAAAATGATTGAACTGTCAAAAACATACAATTCTACGCCTTGAAGTTTTTTTTTGTTTTTAAGAATAAATCTTGAAGAATTAACATTAAAAACAATTGTATTTATTTCTTTCCTTTTATTTTTTGTTTCTCGTGTGATTATCATTTCTATCGAGATTATACCTGTTTTTAAGAATTCCGTATGAATGTTAAATGTCAGTCTCAAAAACACTCGCTTCTAGTGATTAAGGAAAAATTACTCACATGTAGTGCACTTCAAGTTTTTCTATTTGCTTAAGGTATTGGGAACTTACGAGTCAATTAGGTTTTGATGAGTCGTGTAAGGGTGGCTTTTTTTTTATAAAGATTGATAACTATTTATGCTTTGTATTTCGTATCCCATAAGAGTATTTATCTGGTAGATTCGTTGTACGGATCAAAACGGGATATAATGTACTTTTTATCTTGTATAATAAAGCAAAAAGTGTTTTTAATTAACGGCCTTCGTATGAAACAAAAAAAATAGTAGACTACTTCTTTTTATACGCTAGGTGCTAGAGAGTGGAGGGGAGGACTGGCGCCACTAGTCACTTTAACATTGTGGCTTGTAGGCTTTTATGGGAACTTTGCCAATGACGGCTACTTGATCATCACCTCGACACAATCATATTGACTCAATCACCCCTATCAAACCTCAAGCAGGTGAACCCACGTAACCCTATCCACAACATGTTTATCCATTATTTTTTCAACTAAATATATTCTACATCACAAGCGAGCTATATCCGCAGACATTTTACCCTTGACCCCTAACCCGCCCAACCCCAAAAAACCTCCCCTACCGAACCATAAGCAAACTAACTGAACTAAACTCTGCCACAGCCTGTTTTTTAATTATTTTTTTTGCTACGAAATATTTCACATATTACAATTCACCAGCACAATAGAAAAGATAGCCAAGCTACCCCTAATCTATTACCCTTTACCTAAAAATCCAGAAAACTACCCCTATCAAACCACAAGCAAGCTAATCTATCTTAACTTGGCCTCAGCGTGTTTAATGATTTTTTTTTTTTAATGAATATATTTTACATAATAAGCTATTTCTGACAGCAAACCATTGTACCCTTAACCCAATTGATCTTTAAAGAATACTTTTATCAACCCACTAGCAGGCTTCTGACCTCAACTCGAGCCACAGCGCTGTAATCACTTATTTTTTCTTAAAATAATTGTCAAATCGGAACCAGGAATAAAAAAAATCATGTCCAAAACAAATATCCCATGTAATACCTTGTCTTATTACTTTTACCTGAACTTTATTCAAAGTTATAATTATAAAAGACAATACTTTTTATTTATATGAAAATTATAGTGTATTATTACAGTAGTTAATAGTTGGTTATACAGTAATATAGCCGCTTTTATACCAAGACTATGTTAAAATATCTGTATATTTCGGTGAAGAAAACTAGTTATGTACCAGCGATTGTAGTATTATAATGTTATTCCTTGAATCTAAATTCAAGTCACAATCCATTAGCATTACTTAGCGTAAAAATTGCTTATAAAGTCGAAGACTCTTCTTTCAGTTTATAATAATAGTGAATAATAAATGATGGTGCCACTTCGATAGATATTTTTGAAACTTGAAAATTGTAGCCTTCGTCAAGATTGTTCGAGTTCCCACACAGCATTAACTAGTTCTGAAACAGTTCATGATATAATAAAATTTTTTCAGAATTGATTTTGTTTTAATGCTTTGTTTGCTTGTTATTTCCTTTAGTATTAATTCATAAAATCATTCCAAATTTTCATTAATGTTTCATAAAATAATTATGTGATCTAGCTCAAATCTAATGTATATACAACAAACAATTAAATAATTTATTATTTACGATTACTGGCAGTTAGCAGTAAAGTATTCAATTTTGTAGGCAATTTTTACATCAAGTAATTCTGATGGATTGTGACTTGTAATTACATTTAAGAAATAGCATTGTAACTCTACAATCGTGGGTATATAAACAGTTTTCATTACCGAGGTATACAGATATTTTATATATTCTTGGTATAAAAGTGGCTATATTACTCAAAAACCAGATATAAACTGATGATAATAAGACTGTCGATTTTAGTTTTGGAGAATCTTGTAATGTCAACTGCGAAGTAGAAGGATATATGAATAAAATAATAATACTATGTGATTGGTGTAAAAATTTATAATGTTTCAACCAATGTTTTGAACATTATCATTACAGTGAATATTATATCAAATAATAGTACATTACATTACAAGGGACGAAGCTCGATGATCTGCTCCCGTCGGTAAAGTTTCCCCCTAAGACAAAGCCGAGGGGCAAACCACCAAAGCGGATTATCGAGTGACGTCCCGTGTGATGTATACAATTTTTCTTACTACTTCGGACAAAAATTCGTGGTTCATTAGCCATCACATTACAATAAGCTTTAGTGATGAGTGTGGTAATAGGTTATATTAAGGGCAAAAGTGAAGGGCCTGTATCATCTGCTAACATTTACGACCCGAGTGAAGCGAGGGTTTTTGGTTAGCGGATGTTAACGGGCCCGAAAAACAAAAGAAGTTGGTCAGAACAACTTAATTTTGTTTAAAATCCTTTATACTTTATTACGTACTAAATGACATCTTATAAATTTTATTATTTAATAAATATTTTTACATATCAACAGCATTTTAACATTCACAAGCTAATATAATTATTTATTAGACTCCTAGACATCGGTTGCTGCAAAAGCCACAAGTTTGATTTTTATAAGATTTTTCAACAATTGTTAAATCATTGTTACTACATTCAGATTGAAGATAGAAATTTACTTCGTTGCATAGTACCAAAAGAGATGTCATGCATTACACGACAAATTTATCGTCATACCCGAGTTGGACGCATGCTCTATATAGAAGTTTTCTCACAGCTCGAAAAAAATGAATAAACGCACTGATGCTCGCGCTCTTTCTATTTCTCTCTCAAGCAAGAAAAAGTAGGGAGCAGGAAGTTTTTCTCCTGACTCCTCTACGCGATATAGGGAAAGAGCATTGGCATTCGTCCCTATACACTGACGCTGAAACTCGAATTTTCAAGTGAAGTAGTAAGAAAAACATTTTAATTTTCATATAAATCAAAAGTATAGTCTTTTATTATAAAAATAACTTTGAATAAAGTTTGGGTAAAAGTAATAAGGCAATGTGTTACATGGAATATTTATTTAAGACGTGATTTTTTTAATTCCTGGTTCCGATTGGACAATTATTTTGAAAAAAAATGAGCGATAAAAGCGCTGTAGCCAAGATTGAGATCAGTAGCACGGTCGTGGATTGATAAGAGTATTCTTTAGGGATTAATTAGGTTAAGGGTACAGTGGTTTGCTGTCATAAATAGCTTATTGTGTAAGGTATATTAAAAAAAAAAAAAAAAATATCATTAAACACGCTGAGGCCAGGTTAAGATAGATTAGCTTGCTTGTGATTTAATAGGGATAGTTTTCTGGGTTTTTAAGTAAGGGGTAAAAGATTAGAGGTAGCTTGGTTATCTTTTATATTGCACTGTAGAGGTTTAGTAGAGGTGGATGTTACAGGTGATACACCTTTAAAAAATGATTTCTTCATAAATCTTGAAATAAGTCAGTTTTAATTTCTGATTTTTGCATTATAAATGCAGTTTTAAACTCACTAGATCTTATTAAACAGATTTTAAATCGCAAAATAGCAATAAAATAGAACTTTGACCCCTATAGAAAAAAAGATTGCAAGCCCTTAGTGTTTAAGTTGTATTAGTAAAATCACCTACTTATAAGAAATATTTTGGCGTTGATTTTATTTAAAAATATACATTAGGTCCAGAGGTATATTCAAAAAACCATGTATGGGGGTTGTTTTGACGGGTGGATTTCACTCATTAAAAGTAAATGTCAGAAGATAAAAAAACACGTGTCAAATATTTTTTAAGTATTACAAGATATTCAAAAAAAATTTTAATCGGTGGGGTCGGGTTAAGGTAGTTTCCTTATTAGTACTAGCTATTGCAAATAGATTGTAAAAGAACTGTGTGCCATTCAGGATATCCCGCTAACTTATGTTTTAATTTTTCTATTTTGTATACTCTCTACACGTGATAAAATAATCATCAGAAATTTTTTGTGTTGTATTGTCTAATCGAATATTAGGACAGATTAATAACGTAAGTCTTTCTTTTTAAAAATTACTTTCTCTTGACATTCTCATTAAATATTATATTACATGAGATTATTATTTATGGAACGCATTTTCTTTCTCAATTACTTCTAACCATGCCTTAATTTTTATTTTTAATGTGATTTCGTAGTTCTTACTTCCATGGTGGGCTTTCTAAAGTTTCACGAATTTAACACTTGAACATTACTCATGTTTTAAGAGTTTTTTGAGCATCGCTCCTTGTCTCCAATCAAACAGTTTTTTAAGTTATCTACTGCAGTAGTGTTATTATCTGCTGTTACTTTGAAACCAATCACAGTATATTGTGCTCTAGATTTGAGATCTCTGATTATAGACTATGTTTAAGTTTTTTTTTTCTCTTCTTAAATTTCAGTGCCTATATTAAATTTTTTGAGTGACTTAAGGACGTTCATTACAGTCAGCGGGAAAACGTAGAGAGTGCAGTGAGGGGAAGCCAGCATATGGCAGCGACGGCAACTTTTTTGCATGCATTTGTATACCTATATACAGGCGTCTGACACTGTTTTTTTATTCAATTGATGCCTCTGAAAATTGAGTATAATACCAGTATTATCTTACTAATATATAAAGCAGAAGCGCTAAAACCGTTGTAATCGCTAACCGCGAAAACTACTGAACTGATTTTGTTGAAATTTTGCACACTGATTCATGATACTTCCTAGATGGTTTTAGTATAGTTTTCATCTTAAGAAATTTAATAACAATAGCAATAAATGAGCTCAAACTTTTGCAAAAATACGTCAGCTTTTCACTTTAGTTCAGTAAAATCCGCTAGGTGGCGTCGACATAAAATCAAAGCTACCTGCAACATAATTAAATAAGTGTGGTTATAATAGGCTGGAGCGTCTCCGTACTGTTGTAGTCGAGCTTCGGCATGTCAACGAGCTGTATAGAGAATGCTGATGATAGTCTTGCAGCTGGGTATCCCGGTTACGGACTACACTCTTCTCTAAGGGGGAAGAGACCTAGGTGTCCATTCACCCTGATTCTCGACGAGTGCAATCAAATAAAAAAAATTAATTCCAACCGATGCCGTCTCTGCCTCAATACCCGGAGACATATCTAGCCAGAGCACAATCTGCAAGATCTCTTCATAGCAGTCCCACCATCCCACCTGGTGCAGTTAGAGAATTTGTGGCTACAAATGTAAGCAAGGGACAACAGCTCTGAGGGGCACGGGCAGCCACAACGGCTACCTTCTTGGTCGTCGCGTCCCCAACGCGCTTACCCACATGTTCCCGTCTAACGATGAGCGGTTGGTTATCCGGGGAACGACCCGAGACGAGATATTCTTTGGTCAGCAGCGTACCTTCCTCCATCACAGTCTCCGTACATCGAGACTCCCAGGGTAAGAATCAAGCAACCGTAGCCAGCTCTTCATCATCAGGAATAAGAATAGCCTGGAAGTTTCACCACTGGCGCTTTTTAGGGCCATTATAAGTATTTGCGTTCCCTACTTAACCATCAATTTCATCGGTTCTTTTTAGGATCCACCTAAGTGTAAACTACCTTGCCAACAAATACATTTTTATTACCATTTCCGGAAGCGATTCGTCGACTAAAAGACTATATTAACTAAAGACGGGCACTATTAAACCAAGTCAGCCATTCACTAGCAGACGTCACCTGCGGAGTTGTTCTTCGCAAGGCTGGAAAACCCGGTGACCGACGACCCTATACTACCCTCTCGACTCTAAGCATTCAACCAGGAATCACTGATCCTCTCCAAGGTCTGCGTTGGGCAAACCTATAACAGCTATGAAGGAAAAAAAACTTGAGCCAACGGGACAGCCTCCACTGGACAAGTATCACTAACCAATCTCCCCATCTAAGATCACCAAAACAACTGAATCTGCAAATAAAAAAGGTGCTTTAGACACCAACGTCTTCGACGTTATACCGGGAGACGTTGGGAAAGAGCACTACAACTAGCCCCAAAGCTTCGGACTTTGTAATTTTTCTCCCAATCAGTCTGGGTCTTCAACAGCAAGCCAGAGAAGATCACCCTGAGGTATCCAGGCAGTCACAATTGCTGTTAACTGCAGTCAAGAAAGAGTTAACTTAAGAAGCTCACCGGTCTTTTTTAGGGCCATCGGACGTCGAACTACCTTGCCAACAAATATATTAGAACTTAACAAAGTTGACAGAAAACAGCCTTTAGGGGTCACAAAAATTTTAAGCATGCCAAAAGTCGCAAGAGGGTGAATTGGAAGAAAAACTTCAAGTGTATCTAATAAATACAATTTTACTTAGGCGTCAAGAAACTGACGCAGAAAATTTATCGAGATTGAAACAGCAGCGTCAAAATCGACAACTAAAGAGTCCATTACGTGAGAGATCAGCTTTTCATTGTACCCTCACAGCAATCTCTGAAATCTTTAAAGATCCTACTTCAGATTTTTTAATGAGTAGAAAATGTATTTGTGTTTTTGTGGCAATAAAAATGTAGGGTTTAAGGTCCAGGACTTTGTTGCTCTGGTAATAAAGTTGTGAGATATGAGAAAAAAAATTTTTTTTTAATATAAATTTTTTGGGGGTTTAAAATCTTAACAGCTTTAAAAAATAGCCGTTTTCGTGAATTACACGGGAGAAACTGTAAATCAACGGCTTCTTATGGCCACCGATTATTTTATGGCATAAAGAACGCACGGTACTTTTCAGCATAATTATTTTTTTTAATTTTTACACCTTATTATTTGACCAAATAAACTATACGGATTCCGAAAAAGTATGTTTTCAATAAGAAGATTTTTGTTTTGAGATGTATCAGGAATATGTGTAAAATTTCTAACTTAAAATGTTTCACATTACATGTCAACACACTACGGTGTTTTATTTAGTAAGTCTCGGGCGAAGCCGAGACAGGGGGCTGCTAGTGGTATTATATATTGCATCATGCAAAAAAAAAAATTAGACGAATTCTACCAACCAATTTTTCATGAATTTAATTATTATGTGACTCACAAGGTTACGTGTTTAATTATAATTTTTTCAACATTGAATATCTAAAAAACTGTGTTGTGAAACGGTCTCAAATTTTACACGTGTCTTTCTAACATCATTAAGAATATACTGTTAGAATTTTGGAAGATTCTACTCAAAACGATCTGTGTAATGAACGTCCTTAAAACAAGAGCCTCTCTTCATGTTAAATCGAAACTTGAAAAAATTAATAATTTACGTTCTTATCGACGTTGAACAGAGGTTTTTCAATGCTATTTCAAAGAAATAAGCACCTGTTTAGAAAGAGCAAACAGTACTGCTTATTACATAGGCTTTGACATAATATGGTAGATCATTTTTCAATCACATTTTGGAAGGTATTTAAGCATTGTCACCCTACGTACTCATACATTTATAGTTTATTAATTTGGCTACTACAGATCTCTGTTAAAAAACTTTGGATGTACTAAATTTTAAATCTATGTAAGAATACATTTATGTTCGACTCGTTACGTCGTTTTGAAAGGGATATATTACAAAAATTTATGTTTATTACAAAAAGTTATATTTATTTACAATCAGTGCATAAAAACGTTAACTATATTTTTGTATACTCACAAACTTTCCTTACGTAATGATTGATGTCATGATTCATCGTAGGCAAATGACAGAATGGCTGAGCTAGAAAGAGAGTCACTTACAAAACTGGCAGAACTAGAAACAGAGCTCAGTAAAATAAAAATGAGTTTTGCAGAGGCGCTTGAATCTCGAGTACTTATAGAAGAAGAATTGACAACTCTCCAACGACAAAAGCAAGATTCGGCAAAGCGGCAAAATGTTTTGGAAAGTAAAATTATGGAGCTTCAAACTCTGACTGATTCACTGACAAAATACACCTCAGGTATAAAATATAGTTTTTTTCTTTAACGAATGATAAAAGTCGTTCTTAAGATACATGAAAACTTTTTTTTAATTAGAGATTTTCTCTATACTTCTCACCAACAAATCAAACATTTAACACAAATGTTGAATGCAATATGATTCGGTCTACTGAAATTTTTAACTGTGTCAGAATATAATTGATAAGTATAGATATTAAAACTTTTATCAGGATTATTATTAAATAATCTCTTTTTTAACAGATACTAAGTAATTGTAGGTATCGTTGCTATATTGCAGAGAGAGAGAGAGAGAGAGAGAGAGAGAGAGAGAGGCGTGAAAATAAAAACACAAATGTTCTATATTCCTGTAGCCAAAACACTAACAATTTACAGTCAAAATAAAAAAAAAATTTTAAATATTCTACCAACAACCAGTTGTAACTGATACTTTTAATAAGCGGCTGTAAACTCTACTATTGCTTATAACAGACCAGAAAAAAAGATGATCTGATCTCTCTTTTAAAAAAATGTTCGAAAGTTAGTTTGCCGCCTGTTTGGAAGCTTTTTGTATCAAGTATCAATAATAAATTGTGTTCGACAACTGAATTTATTTGGATGATTGTTCTTAAGCCCAATAACAGTATGAAAAAGTATTTTTCTGATCGCAGCATTTTTTCTGTTGGATTGATTAAAAATTACCTTTCATAAAAATTAAAGGTATTTAAAAGACCTACAAAATGTACCTTTTTCTTAAAAAAAGGTTGAGTTTTCCCTAAATTAAAAAAATAAAATAAAAAGGATGTCCTACGGCTCCCAGAATCCGAGATAACTTTTTTTGTTTTATTTTTGGTTTAAAGTTTATTTATGGACACCAATGAGTCTCTTTCAATTAACTATTTTTGGTACAACATAAGCGCGTATTTCTATGACGTATCACCTGTCTGCCTTATTTTTCTAGTTATCTTCTTGACTAACGCTGAAAACTTAATCGTTAAACAATTTGTAAGTAATATGATTCATTAACAAAAAAAGATCATTTTTTATATAAATAGTATTATTGTGTTAGAGGAGCAATTTCGTAGAAATGAAATAATCATAATACAATTAGAATCTTCGCAAAAAAAAACTCTATTTGGTCCGTCTGGTATAAATTAAAAAAATAATGGACCCTTATTTTATCCTTTTTTTTTACAAATAAAAATTAAAAAAGACATAGTATCGAAGAATTAGGGTATTTTAAAAACTACAAAAAACATTATATGAATGTGACATTGTAAACTATGCATTACTAATAAATGTTCCATAATATTGTACGAAAAAATGAGCCCAGAAGCATAAAAACGATTTAAAACTTTTGAAGATACAGAATTTTGAAGAAAGTATTGAACATACATACAACCTCAAATAAAGTTGAAACGGTAGCATAACATAACTCCACATATAAGTGTAATATTTCTACAGCTATGAAAAATATAAAATATTCAAAGGGCTATATCTTGTAAAGTTTTTAATTAAAAAAAAAATACGTGTCGATTATTTTTTTAAATTATACATGATAGACTAAAGGAATTTTTCGTGCAGAATGACAGTTTTTTTTTCTATAGGATATGGTATAACGAAAGAATAAGTTTTACAATAAATTACTGTCAAAAACACTTTTATTGAATAAGATTTTATGATTACGAGTTAGTTACTTGTGATGTTAAAAAACTAGGGTGATTGGACAAAAAATAATAAAGAAGGTAATACAGAATATTTAGCAGTGGTAGCGAAATCGAAGATGATGATGAGCGTCTGACAAAAAAAAGACGAATAAACTAACTTATAATCATAGAACTTATTACATAGAATTAATTCATGAGTGAATAGAAGTGTTGTTGACACATGTATATTGTAAAACTTATTATATTCTTACGGAATATAGGAAAAAAAAGATCAAATTGTGTTGTGATTATTTCATCTCTACAAAGTTACTACTTTAACGCAATAATTCTAATTTTTGTTTAAAAATCATATTATTTTCAAATTGTTTAACGATTAATTTTTGGGTGTTAGTAAAGAAGATAACTGGTGATTCAAGGCAGACGGGTGGTACATCATAGAACTATGCACTTATGTTGTATCGAAAATGGTTAATTAAAAGAGGCTTATTAGTGTCGGTGACTGACCTTTAAACTAAAAATAACGTGCACAGAAAGTAATATTTTTTAAGCTATCCAGGTGTAAAAAAAAGTCGTTCTACAACCCAGGGAAATCAAGATATCGATAATTTTTTGACCGCAAGCGGTTTTAAGCGCGTGATATTAGATTCCACGTCAGCCACGCGCAAACAGCTTCGAAAGAGGGGGTTCTCCAAACCTTGGTTGAGACAGTCAAGCTGAATTTAAAAAAAAAAAAATTATCTCGGCTTCTGGGGGCCAGAGGGCTTCCTTTTTTTTAAAAAAGAATTTAGGAAAAACTGAACCTTTTTTAAGGGAAAGAGTCTGGTAGAGATTACACTTAAAATTGAATTAACTCAGTAAGAGATGTTTCTTACAACTCTTTGCAAACAAAATGAGCTCCCGTTGGGCACTGTAAGATGCCGTCTAGCTGAAGAAATTAATTTTTACAGAACCACTTTTCTTATAAACAATTGCAATTGGGTGAAAATGGTTAAATCTACAACATCCAGGTTTAGACGTGTGGTAGTGCCATACAAGAGCTTTGATTTCTTTGCATTTTCAGACGTTTCAGATTGATTGTTTATTAGTTTTAAACAAATTCAAAAATCCACTATTGTAACAATTATTTGCATTTTGCAACTAAGCCAATTATCCGATTGTTAACCACCATAGCTCATTTTGTCGGTCTTTTAAATATCTACATTTTGTACCAAAGGTATTTTTTAATAAATCCAACAGGAAAATTCAACAATTAGAAAAATACTTTTCCATCCCGTTGTTCGGCTAAAAAACAATTATTAAAATAAATTTAGTTGTCCAAAACAATTCATCATTAATACTCAATACAAAAAGCTTTCTAAGCAAGCGGCAAACTAACTTCTGCACTTTTTGGGTCAGAATGCTTCTTTTCCTGGTCTAAAGAAACATTTCGTAAATTTAAAAATGTAAGACAATAAGAGTTGATAAGATATTATCAAATATTATAATTATTGCGCATAAAATTATACATTTATAACTCGTACACAGAATTTTAGATGTGTTATGTTGAAATATCAGAGCTTGTGGATGTGGAAGGAATAAATACCAGCGATCTTAAGGTAAATGACATTTATTTTTACTTATAGTGGGATCGAATTAAGTTTTCGGAATGAAAATTCATGCTAGCTCGAAAAAAATATGTTGGGTGGAATGAAACAACGCCAATTAATTGTCGTAAAATCGAACAAAAAACATTTTTTACCATGACTCAAAAAAAAAGAGTAGAAATGGTAAAACACGGTTTTTATCGTCGGAAGCCATTAAAAAAATATATCTATAAAAGTATTATTGGCAAGTAGATGAACAAAATAAGCTTTAATTGATCCCAATGCTCTAGCGGTTTTCCCGTATAAAGCAAGCAACCTCGTGTTTCGAGCCAATATTCAAAACTACACATTTCGTCGAAGTTTTCGAAAAAATACTGTAGAGAGAGAGAGAGAGAGAGAGAGAGAGAGAGAGAGAGAGAGAGAGAGGCGTGAAAATAAAAACACAAATGTTCATACAAAAAAATAATTAGTAGTTCACAAAGTATAAATAATAAAACACAAATACAAATACGCACGTATACATAAACACACAGATAAGGGGCATCATGGATATTGACTCTGCGTCCTTGGACGTGTAGCATGTAAACGATCGGCCCGACTGAGTAAACAATCTAAATAGTGGTAAGCAGTTTGAGCTGGGCTCTCTCCGTTAAATTTTTAAACTAACACCTCTCACGCGTCTGCTCCCTTGACGAATAGTGTGATCGAATTAGCTGAAATGTCGGTAATTTTTCGTGAAATTCAGACTAGCTTAAAAAAAAAATAAGTCGTAGAAAGTTAAACAATACCAATTGATTTTAATAAAATTGGACAAAAAATATTTTCTGCAAAGGCTTCTGAAAAAAGCTTCGTGGAGCTTAAAAAAAGTATATAATCCCGCAAAAAATTGCATGTAACTTTGTAAACAACTTTTTTAGGCCATTTTTCCGAGGTACTTTTTTTTGCATTTAGCTGCGGTTGGCAAAAACTATCCATCCGATCTTGCTGAAATTGAGTGTGGTTATTGAAGATTACTAAAGATATAATTCTGCCGAATTTCAGCCCTTAATGTTGATGCAAAAGAGAGTTATCAATTTTGGAATATTGGCTCATAAAACGAGGTTTTTTGTATTTTACGGGAAAACCAATAAACCAACTGGAACCAGCCAGAGCTTATTTTGTTCTTTTTTCTTGCCACTTATACTTTAATTTGTTTCTTTTTTACGGCTAATTGTTTGTTTGTGACGCTAAAAATCGTGTTTGACCATTTTTGCCATTTTTTTGAAGCCGTAGCGGAAAATATTTTTGTTCGATTTTGTTACAATTGATTGGCATCGTTAAACTCTCTACAACAAATTTTTTTCGGGCTAGTCTGAATTTCATAAAAAAGTACCGAAATTTCAGCTAATTCGATCACACTATTAGTCAAGGGAGCAGACTCGTGCGAGCTGTGAATTCAAAGATTTAACGAAGAGAACTCAGCTCAAACTGCTTACCACTTTTTAGGTTGTTTACTCAGCTGCCCCCATTGTTCACACGCTAAACGTCTAAGGCCGCGAAGTCAATATTCATGATGGATCTTATCTATGTGTTTGTGTGTGCGTGCGTACTTGTATTTGTGCTTTATTATTCATATTTTGTGAACTACTAATAGCTTTTTTTTGTTTAAACATTTGTGTTTTTATTTTAACCGCTCTCTCTCTACACTATTTTTTTGAAAACTCATACCAAATGTTGGCAGTCGATTACTTTTCTGTTAAATTTGTTTTTAGATATTTTATCTCGTATGGTCACAATAAATTTTATTTTAATCAATTTTATCTTACATACACATTTTCTTAGTATTATTACTATTATACCTGATGGTGTTATCTTCTCTTCCACTCGTCTGGTCATTTTCTATTATGCAGTTATATTGATTCCCGTTGCTTCCCCTTCCTGATGACTTGAATAAGTTAGCGCAGCTAGGTTCTGCAACAGATATCCCGCTTTTGTTCTCCAAGGCTTTGTCTGTGCTTTGTAGAAAACTTAATTTTTGGTCTCCTCTAGTGTCTTCCTAATTACTAGGTAACCGCTGCTATCTGCTCCATGTTTGTCTCCTTTTGTTATGCAATTGAAGCATCAGATTTTCCCCTTGCAATCTTTCTTGCCGTATTTTCAGCTTTCCTATAAAAACCATAGCTTCCACCGGTCCTCCTTGTCACGATTTCTAGCTATGTATCTAAACCCCTGGCACCCATAGCATCTGAGGACTTCGACACGTCTTCTCACTCAGAAGCTAGCCTGTCTAGTCTTAACCAGAGCTAATTTTTTCCTTTCTTGTTCTCTTATACTAGTGTCACTGTTCTACTTTGCGATAAGCACCTAAAAATATTTCTTAGCGTGAGTTCAATGCCCTCTTTGTCTGTTATTGGATGAAGGTTCTGTATTTGTATTTGAGGTGTGACTTTTTCCGTCATTTTTTAATTGATCCTAGCTCCCTCACGGTCTTTGCTAGGTTGTTGACCAAGGCCTTTTTATCCCTAACTCCTCCAACCTCAAAAATAAAGGTCTCCCTTCTTGGTCGTGGTGACTTTTTTAACTATGATTTAAGCTTCCAGCTTTAAATCTGACTACATCATGTAAGGACCTCAGCAAAGCTCTGCCCTTCTGCAACCTTAACAAGAATTTTCTCCTCCTTTTTCTGGTCTTATCTCGTTTGCCATTATTATTATTACTGTTATCGGATCTCTTGAGGTTAATAGCAGGTTTTGGCTATACTTATATATATGACACACTAGTAGGTCCCCCTCCGTCTTGGCTTTGCTCGAGACTCACTGAATGGAACACCGCAGTATATTGACACGTAATGTGAAACGTTTTCAGTTGAACATTTTATATTTATTCCTGACACTTCTAAGAACAAAAATCTTCTCATTAAAAAAACGTTTGTTCGGAATCCATGCAGATTATTTTGTCAAATAATCAGCTGTAAAAAGTGAAAAAAATATAATAATGCTGAAAACTACCGTGCGTTTCTTACGCCATAAAATAATTATTGGCGTCATAGATCTGTTGAATGGTCCACTCTCACGTTATAAAAGATGTAAAGGGCTATTTGTTAGAACTGTAAATATTTGAAACCGACAAAAAATATGTAATTGAAATTTGCTTTTCCCAACCATACAACTTTGTATACATATTAAGCATTTGAAGTTCTCCTTTCAATTCATCTTTTTGTGACTTTTGGTATCATTAAAACTCTTGTGAGCCCTAAACGCTGTTTTTTGTCAACTTTTTTAAGTTGTAATTTATTTGTAGGAAAAGTAGTTTGAAGTCCGATGGCCCTAAAAAGGACCGGTAAGTTAAACTCTTTCTTGGCTAAAGTTTCTAGCAAACGTGACTGCCTGGATACCTCAAGGTGATCTTCTCTGACCTGCTGTTGTAGCGTCAGACTAAACAGAATAACAACTACAACATCTAAAGCGTAAGAGCTAATTGTAATGCTCTTTCCCAACATCTCCTGGTATTACGTCGAAGACTTTGATGTCTAAAGCACCTTTTTTTGCAAAGCACAGTCGTTTAAGGGGTCCAAGGGGATATATTAATTCGTGATGCTTGCCCGTTAGAGACTGTCCCGTTTGCTCAAGTTCATTTTTCGTTTATAGCTTTTATGTTCGCCCAGCGTAGATCTCAGAGAGGATCGGTCATTCCTGGTTGAATGTTAAGTGTTGAGAGGGTAATGTAGGGTCGTCGGTTGCCGGGGCTCCCAGCCTTACGACGAATAACTCCGCTCGTGACTTCTGCCAGTAAATGACTGACTTGTTTTAATAGTGTCAAGCTTTACATAGTCTTCAAGTCGACGAATCGTTGCTGGAAATGGTAGTAAAAATGTATTTGTTGGCAAGGTAGTTTATTTTAGTTGGCCCTTAAAAAAACCAGTGAGATTGATGGTTAGCTAGAAAACGTTGATACTTACGGTGGCCTTGAAGGGCCAGTGGTGATACTTTCACCCATTTCTTATTATTATTCTTGATGATAGAGAGTTGGCTGTAAGTAGCTTTACTCTTACCCTTGGAGCCTCTGCGTACGGAGACCGTGCTGGAGGGAGGCATATCGCTGACTAAAGAATATCTCGGCTTCTCTAGATAACCAAACGCTCAACGGTAGTCGGAAAAGTGGGGCTGGAAAATACCTTTTCTGTGGGTATGCTAATAGGGCAAACTACTGAGAAAAAAACTATTATGGCTAAACTCCTCAGAAATTTTTTCCCTGGATTACTGTTAAAACAAAATCTACTGTGGTAGCACGACGTTGGTCAGAAGAATGACTATAAAATCCGAAATTGCTAGACCAGATTGCGCTCTGATTAAATGTCTTCTGGTTTTTCGCTGAAAACGTTAGATTTCAGAACGCCTTTTCATTGGTGGTACTCGTTAATCTTGGTGGTTCGGGATGGAGTTCGACGTAATTCGCTTGTCCCTTAGGGAACAGTGTTGTGGGTGGTTGGGATACCCAGCTGCACGACTCCTAGCTCTATGCTTTATGCACTGCTGGTGAACGACTGTGGTATTTGGTAATTATCTCGGGGATTTCATAACCAGACTTACTTTATTGTATAGCAGGTAGCTTAGATTTTTCTTCTACGCCACCTAGTGGATCATACTAAACTGAAATGTAAAGCCAGCGCAGTTTTCAAAACTTTAAACTTATTTGTTGCTATTGTTAATAATTTTTTTATGATAAAAATTATACTAAAATCATCTAGAAAGTATCAAGAATTAGTATGCGAAATTTTAGCAAGATTGGTTGAGTAGTCTTCGTGGTTAGCGATTACAACGGTTTTTGTGACTTTGTTTTATATATTAGTAAGATCTATGCTGACTAACCTTGCTTGGCTAGTATAGAATTTATTGTGACTATGTAACAGAAAAAATATCATTATCATTCTGAAATAATTGGGATCCAAAAAGTACACAGTCAAAATTTTTTTTTTTGTAAATTTCCAACATTTATCATTAGGATTACTTCCGACCCTTATTAAATGTAGTTAATTAACAAACAAATAGTTACATTCCAATATGCTTTGTAAATTTACTGCGTGACTTGTAATACCAAACAGAAAGGTGTTCCAATATTATTTTCACAAATCGAATTGTTACCTTACAATATCGCTTGTGAATTTACGAGGTGGCTTGTAATTTTTGCGTACCAAGCGATACCGTTAAATACTGTATTTATACATCACTAGTAGTCAAAGTAAGTGGTAAATAGTAAGGTTTCATATCATAGACGGCACATCTCACAAGCACTGTAATAGCTCTATTAACCGAATTGTAAATTTATATAGTGATACATTTTAGTTGCCATTCTCCGGTTGGTTGTAAGTAATTTTTCTAACGATAGTTATATTTTTTTTTTTTTTCATAACAAAATAGATATTTTAAGTGATACAAGAAAACTTAATTTTTGGTCTCCTCTAGTGTCTTACTAATAGAATAAGTTTTACAATAAATTACTGTCAAAAACACTTTTATTGAATAAGATTTTATGATTACGAGTTAGTTACTTGTGATGTTAAAAAACTAGGGTGATTGGACAAAAAATAATAAAGAAGGTAATACAGAATATTTAGCAGTGGTAGCGAAATCGAAGATGATGATGAGCGTCTGACAAAAAAAAGACGAATAAACNGATGATCATTAGTTATCCATAAAAATTACTTTAAATACGTAATAACCAAAAAACACCGCTCATAATATTTTAATTGAAAAAATTAAGTTTTTGTTTATTCTGCATCACCCTAATGAGTTTTTTTTTTTTTTTTTTCATAACAAAATAGATATTTTAAGTGATACAACTGTATCACATAAACATATAATGAATAGTTAGGAATAGTGTATTCATTTTTATCATCTACTTTTTTTATTCACCCCCTAATAATTCAGTAACACAAGAATTTATACATAGGGTTATTCCACGTGAACGTGGAGAGTCAAAAAAAAATTTTTTTTTGAAACATATGGAGATCGACAGTGCTTGTCAAGAAAATGTTACAAGAATTATTTCAGATTTCTTGACCCACACCGTTACGGTCTGTGACTGTCACAAAATTCGGATTTTTTGTAAGAGCCTTAAATTGTGATTTTCTAAGGGAAACTGGTACACATTAAAAAAATATTTTAAAGTTGTATTTTGTAAGTATTTTTCCCATAGAAGACGATAAATATATATTTAATATTCCTGGGCGTTGTTTTCACCCTTATTCTCGCGGTTGAGAGTTAAAATCTCAATTTTCGTAAAGTATGCCATGGTAGATTTTTTTTTCAACTTCCTTTTTTTATCTATATTTATTTTATATTTGTTTAATGGTGGGCGCTAACATAAAACGTGCCCAAAATAGGACTCAAACGTGAAAATCCACGGTTTTAACGGTATTTCTCGCTATAAAACAGTGATTAATGGAAATATACCATGTACCCTAAAGTTTTTGGGGTCGCTGGCTACGAATCTAAAGTCAGATTTATTCAATTTAAAATGGCAGATCCAATATGGCGTCCAACATTTTTAAAATATTAGAATTCGCAAATTTAAAAAATACCATCAAATTAAACGCAAAATCTCACGTTAAAATTAATTCTTTTTAAATTTTCTTGATAATCCTACCTAGTGCAAAAAAATAATTAAAAGGAAAAATTTTCATTAATTGTATGCCCACTACGTGTGAAAAAATAAAAAAATTCTAACACTTACTTTCAAAATGACGGATCCAATATAACCACAAAAATTTTTTTAATTTTCGAATTTCTATAGTTAAACTATTCCATTTTATTCGAAACAAATTTGCATTAATGATCTTATGAATTATTTATTTAGAAGGCTCTGTCGTGACGTTTCCTAAACCCAGACCAGACGAATTTGATTGTTAAAGTGTGCTGAATCTAATGGTATCCTCATTTATATCATTTACCGTGCAAAATTTTGAGATATCATTGATATAATGTTGCTCTGTTTAACAGGTATTCTCATGGCGAAGCATGCACACGCTATAAAAACAACCCTATAACTTAGATAAATTAATGGTTTCCGATATAAGATCGCTCAAGTATTGTAAAAAAAACTCTCTCTTTCAAATCATACGCAGCAAATTAGTTGTTTCCTGGAAATTTTCAAGATTTTCGACTAAGAATGTCAGAAAACGAAACTGGCGATAAGTACAGCGTGCCATCGGCTGCTTTAGCTCGTCATCTTGTAAGCACTGACTCAACTTGATCAGTCTATAATTTGGAATCTCTACCGACTATTATCTGTTTCAGTTTGGGATGGCATCTCTGCATGGGGGAACTTCCTCAAAGCAAACGTTCTCGAGAAAAGAGTTTATAAATTTTTTTTTACTTAAATACGCCTTTTCATAACAAATGATTTATATCAATTCTCTTTTGGTATGCTAGACGCGTAAATTTGTTATAATTATCATTATATGTATGGTGAAAGTTCAAGGGCTCTCAGAAAACTTGATAAACGAAGAGATTAAAAAAGGAAAATGTGAATCCATCTGTTAAAATAATTAACACCAATTTTTGTCGTTATTCACTATCTTATTTTTATTTAATATAAAATAATAATTGAAGAAAATTTACAGAATCCGGTAATTTTCACAAAAGTCTTCAAAGTGATGAGTGAGATTAATGAAGTTCTTTTTTTTTTTATACTGTCCATTCGCACCGTCAGACATGTATATTATTTTATTGAGACACGGTAAACATAAGTTATTTTAATAATTCAATCAACTGCTTTTGATATAGATGTACGGCAATAGTGTCGTGATGTAGGCATTCAGAAATGCAAACAAAACTTGAAATTTTTAATTCATTCAAGTCATTCCTGTAATAAATTGGAAATGGGTGCACGGAAAGACCTTTTTCGTTGAAAATCCCCTACCACAAGTAGTGACAAGTTTTTCAGTACGTGGTAAGGATATTACCCGTACTACGACCACGAGTCAGAAACCCCGAAGAATTATGTCAGTGCCTGGTAGGTGTTTTTTGCCTAACAATTTTCTCCCAGACATGCAAATTAGCGATGCGCAGAAAAGTCTTTCAGCTCTTGTGCTACATTAGTGTAAGCATATATATGTACGTTCTTGCTTTGTTGATACACTTTTGTAGGTTAGAACATTATGTATGTACTTTTTAGTACGCCGGATTGTGTTGACTATATCCACTTATTACGATGACTTATAATTAAAGTTTAGTAAGTAAAGAAAAAGATTCACGTTTGCTCGTAATCAATTATCCCTCACACAATTAAAAAACGGAATAACGCACGATAATATACTGTCACGTGTGTATATATATATATATATACTGCATTGTCCTACGCACGTGGCTCTACGCGTATATATAGGAAAAGTCGTGTTTTCGAGTGGGTGAGGACGAGTTTCGGGGTATTTGTTGGTTCACCGATTGCTGTTGCTATAGGTGGTGGTGGTGGGTAACGCTCTTTTTTTGTGCTTTTCTTTCAATCGAGTGTGTTTGGCCTTCCCCCGCGCTAGTGAAGATCCATCGAGGAAAGAGCTCTCGACACTACACATCGCTATTTTCTTTTTTTCCAACTGGTGAGTGATGAACCTTTGGTACTGACATACATACGTGTATTTTTTGTGTTTTCCGATACATACTGCCGATCGAAAGATGCCATTTTTTATGCTGCTATCTTCGATCCGAACAATAATACGAAAACGGTGTCTCATTCTCCACGTGGCGCACGTGAAAAACAAGCCTATATACGTACGAGGTCACTCGGTGCATTTTGATGGAAACTACATTATTGACATACGTGTGCGAGCTAATGCAAATGCCAAAAGCTGTCGTCGTCCTAATTTGATTTTCGCCACCTCGCGCCCTTCGACTCCTCTCCCTCNAAAACAAAGAAACGACATTCAATGTTAATTATTTACCGTTTCTCTTTTACAGTTATATGACTTATGATACACTAACTAGTCCTGCACTCAACTAAGTTAAATTACTCTGTCCGCGTTTAACTGTTCTAATATCATATTGTATAAAGAGACATTTACGTTACCAACACTTGTAGCGGTGCGGGGAAATTCAAATCATATTAAGGTAGTATACTTCCTTACATATATGTACGTTCTTGCTTTGTTGATACACTTTTGTAGGTTAAAACATTATGTATGTACTTTTTAGTACACCTGATTGTGTTGACTTTATCCACTTATTACGATGACTTATAATTCAAGTTTAGTAAACAAAGAAAAAAATTCACGTTTGCTCATAATCGACTACCCCTCACGCAATTAAAGAACGGAATAACGCACGATAATATACTGTCACGTGTGTATATATATATATATATACTATGTATAGTAGTCGGTGAATTTAACGTACTGCTCACTCTCTGCGCATGCCACTGATTTTTCGAAGCTACCGTACCGTTGGTAGGCGAAAAACATCTACCACAGCCACTGAATACGCATACTTAGTATGAATTTTGTCGTGACTAACGTGGGGCTAGAAATTTCAATTACTAGACTAGAGTGAAAGGTTACTGGTATGACATTAATACAATCTAGTTAGTTAATTACTTGATGTAAAAAAATCGTGGTCGGGGATTTTCAACAAAAAAGGTCTTTTCGTGTGTACGGTTGCCTGATAATTGTTTCAATGTATACCCAGAACCGAATTTTCAATTATGAAAGCATAGTTTTCTGAGAAGTCACAAATTACGATACACTCATTTTCTCTCAGTTTATTTTTCATCTCATTTATGAAATCCCTTTGTTTGTTAACCAAAAATGAATGAATCAACAGTTTTTGCAAACCTTTACCTAACTTCTGTAAAAATTCATCAACTGGAGATATTAGGGTCTGCAATGAGGTTCTTTTAACCGTAACCCATTGTTTGTAGGTAACAATTCCAGTACATTTTTCTTCAAAAATTTCCTCCAGTTGCTCAATAACATTCGTCACGCCGGGGCACTTCTTACAAGAATTTAAATAACAATCAGTCGTTTTGTTTTTGCATACCATACGATCTAAACAATCCTTATATTTGATCAAAGGCAGCTCAGAACCGAAAGTAAGTGATTTAAAATTGGCACTACTCACTAATAAACTAACATTTTCATGTATAGGACATACACAGAGTTAGTACCAGAAGCACCTGCCAAAACACAATATTTCGGCCTTAAGCTAGCAAACTTTGAGAAACTACATTTTATAGTTGGATACGTACGAACAAAAATTTCATACAATTTTTTAAAATTATTTCGAAGATAGTGAAAATTTTAATTTTATAAACGCGGTTGGCTGAAGTATTGAAACTTTCTTGCAAAGCACTTATTATCAAGGACTCGTCGTTATCTGCTGCGAGATCTTCTGGATTATGTTGGCTCAAATTGAAAAATTTTTTATCAATTACGGACGATATTTGTTTTGACTTTTCTTACAAATACCTTTTCGATGATAGTTTTTAATATTTGATGGGCAAAGATCCTAAAAAGCTTAACTCTTTGCTGAAAAAATCCACTCGTTTACTTTGCAAAAATAGATTATCTCCCGAAAATCCAGATGTACCGTCACTGCGCCCAACTTGAAGAATCCTCTTTTTGTAGCGTCTAAAAACAAAATTAGACTAAAACATTGACATAAAATTCCACGAGAAGTTAGGTATGTCTGAACTTAATGTAATAATCAAAATATTGTACGGACCAATTCTGGTAGTTTATTTTTACTCGCTTTTGTTTCTTCTTTTTTTAACTTTGGTAACTTCTAGCGGCAAGAAGAACAAATTTTTTGTTGTAATGCATCTGACGAAATTGCCAAGTCTAGTTTCAAAATTGGGTTTTCATTTACTGTCCTCAAATCAGAAGTGTTTGTTGTTAGATGTTTGAGATTAAAAGGATTTAAACATCTGTCTGATTGGTAACTAGTATTATGCATTTTATGTGCCTCATTCCGTGGCATTGTTACAAAGTAAAAATTATTTAACTTTAAAATCACAACGAGTGAAAATATGTGTTGGTAGCGGACCAAAATAAACGCACAGCTGATCCATAAGCCAACGAACTTGTAGTACGGGGAATGTACGCGACTAGCGCGGGTAACACTTAAAATCATGGATCGAACTGTAGGTAGGCTTCCCCGCAAAATTTTAAAATTTTTAAAAATCAAAGAGATAACAAATTTATTTTTTTAATAAAGTCAGACAATTAATGAAACAATAAAAAACAAAGTAGCAATAAAAAAATTTGAAGAACAGTAAACAGTTTACGTGTTAATGTTACGTCGAGCATTCTTATTATTATTTTTTTGTCTAGTGCTTAATAATCCTTTTTTTTCTTCAATGAAAATCCGTTTTTCATCATTCAGGAGATAAGATTGGAAAACAAATTACTCATGACTTAATTTTAATGAAAATTTACACTAAATAAATAATAAAATGGTGATTTCTCGCTTTTTTGCATGACGATACAAAATTTTGAGGTTATACTGACAAATGGTAAATACAAAAGTTGTAGATCTGTCAACTATCTACAACTGTTACTTCCAACTTTTTTTGATACGAGGTACAGATATCATTTTATACTTAAAAAACAGTTTTTTTACCATTACGTGCCACATAAATTAATATTTTAATAATAACAGTTCAAAAGTCTCCATATTTTAAAAACATGATTTTTACGTAAAATTTAACGCACAAAAAACAGTTTTTTTACCATTACGTGCTACATAAATTAATATTTTAACAATAACAGTTCAAAAGTCTCCATATTTTAAAAACATGATTTTTACGTAAAATTTAACGCAGAATACGATGGTTATAATAAAAACTTGATTCACTTTAAGGGCAGTTGTTAAAAATCGATTTAAACAATCAAATTGGTAAAAAAAATATTAAAATTAACAAATGTTGGTAATGTTTTTTTTCAATTTTTTTTCTTAAGGTTCAACTCTTTTTCTACAAAAGTGATGTTGGTGAAAATTTCGTAGCTTTCAAGGATTTGGAGCTATATATTGTTGAAAATGAGTCTCTAACCACTATTATGAAGTTTGTTTTAACTTATGAAATCGAAAGTAGGCGATAAAAAAAGTCCTCAGACACGTATCTTTTATTTTTGAATATAGAAACTGGAAAAAAATTTTTAGCCGAATTGGAGAGGTGACGATTAATTTTTAGCAAATCCGTTCAGTTTGTTAAAGAATTAGCCATGTGTAAAAGAGTCGCATAGTAAACTGCGATAAAAGATTTCGATAATTTCATCGCAACGAACAATAATGGTGAGGTGTATGCGTAATGTTCAAATAAATTAAACGAAATGATAAATATACCAGTTGCAAAGGTGGACTTGTTGGAATACGAGACTGAAAAAAAATGACTCATCTGATGTCAATAGAAATAACGTAGAAGCATTAGAGAGAACCTTTATACGTATGTCTAAAGCAGTCAAGAACCTTAAAGGAATTGAGGAGTTGGGTAACAAGATAAAAAATAACACCAACTGCATATCTGCAAAGAAAAACACTGTAGGAAACAGGGTTTGTGATAAGGACGGCTATGGCAACGGAGACACTCATACACTTGTGAAAAACATTAATACAGCTGTCCAAAAGTAACAGAAAGATTCGAGTTCACAGGATAATTAAGCAAAGCTGATACATCAGG
The DNA here is from genome assembly GCF_000648655.2 of Copidosoma floridanum. The sequence continues at coordinate 220,023 of NW_019379701.1, forward strand.
ATGCAACGAAGAAGAGAAAAAATGTGTGCAAAGGCTTATTAAAGTTGACCCGTTCGCTTTCGGACTCTATGGGAAGTGACTAAAAGCGACAAACCTACTAAAACATTGGATAAATATGACTACAGATAAACCTGTGGTAACAAAGCGGTACAGATATCCACCAGCTATGAATGAGCAAATGAAAGTTAAAATGAAGAAATTACTCGGATAGGGCATCATAGTGCCTTCAGAATCGCCCTACAGCTTAAACACGTAGATCGCACCAAGAACGCAGTACCAGACGTCAAAAACGTTGGCGGGTTGCAACGAATTTCAGGTAACTAAACGAGATAACAGTAGGTAGTGGTCACCCCTTTTCTTTTCAGAGTGATGTATATATATAAGAACATCTAGCAATAGCACGATATATTACAGTTGTAGACTTAAAGCAGAAATTTTTCAGATCAAAATACACGAAAACAATGCCCACGAAACAGCGTTTTCGGAATCACATGGGCCCTACGAGTACAAACAAAAACCTATGGGCTGTACTGTAAGGTCAACAGTATATTTTTATTGAATTTTTATTCATACATTCAAATATACCACCAAACCAAAGCTATCGTGAATTTAAATCCGCGTGTCATTAAGAAATGTAAAAGGGCTTTAATACTAAAACGTATGACATGGTAATATACCTTATACTAGAACTTGCAACTATTCTGTGTGATTGCTGAACCAAAACCACCGACACCACTGCTTCTATGAAGGTCATAGAAGGTCCACGCCAGCACACGTTAATCACTTTTACCTTTGCCAATGAGTTTAGCACTTTGGCTAGAGAGCTCTGCTCTTCCAAGCACGGTCGTGCATTTATTTGATACCGCAATAAATGGTGAAATTATATCTACTTATTTGAATACTACTTTTTACACCTTTCAAATAATATATTACTCTGGGTGCACGGGCAACAAAGAGGCAATTGCAGTCTCCTAGTTTTTTGTGTTTACCAGTTACATCTTTCTTGTATTACTCGGGTAAGGAGCGGATCTCCGAGGCAGTGTGAACCAGAGCTATCCTCTAGGTGAGGGAGCTGGTGAACCAGTGAATCTTCAAGGTAGTGCAAACTGACGCGATCTGGGGGCATTGGTAAATTTTTGCACCCAAGAGTTATTTATCGTAAGAGAGTAAATAAATTAAAATCTAGTAATATTAATAATCTCAGGATGCCACAAATCATGAGTCAGAGGTATTGTAAATCTGACTACGTTCCTGCACACTCCTACTAAGGTATCTTATAATACGTGTTGGGGGTACTAAGAACCCAGCTTTGAACCTATGAGTCCCCCTTGTCTCCTATCCTTCCTAAAGGTGGATTCCTGTAATACCAACATACATAAATATATGACGTTACATGAAAGAACCCTATTGTAATAGTATGCATTACATTCTAATAAATATATCTAAATATAAGCTTGACCCTTACAGTACAGACACTCTAATTACACTTTTACGAACAATAAAACTAGCACTGGTAGGACAATAAGGCCATAAGGTAGAAGTATATCTAGACAAAATAATGGTATTTGCGTCAAATTTCGAAGAGCATCGCAAGCCCTTCATAAAATTGTTAGAGTGATTATCCAAAGCAAAATTTGGAATTAAGCCAAGAAAGTGCTAATTTTTAAATCATGAGGCAAAAATGTTAGATCATATCAGTAAGAAGTGGTAAAATCAAAAGAGACATGAAGAAAATCGAGGCAGCAAGGAAATACCAAAAATCTACGAATGCCAAAAAGCAAAACGACTTCATAGATTTGTCAAATGTCATACACAATTTATCGAGAATTATGCAAAAATTGCTCAACCGTTCTCCAAACTCTTGAAAAAAGGAACATAATTCAAATGGAAAAAGCGGCAGGAGCTGACTTTTAATAAAATTGCTGACAGATTATGTGAAGAACCCGTTCTCGCAGCACTAGATTTAGAAAAACCATTTATAGTAATAACAGACACCTCCAATTACTGATGATAAGGAGCTATTAAGTATAGTATTTGCAAAATAGCAGCTTAGACCATATTTATTTGGATGAAAATGTATGGTCACAACTGATCATAAGCCGTTAAAACACTGTCATACTTCGAGAAAATCTGATATAAGATTTAATGGGGTAAAAGCAGAGTTGAGAGGCTACGAGTTCAACGTAATATATCGCCCAGGTATTTTAAACAGAATACCGGATGCTCTCTCTCAAAATCTAGAAATAGCAGAAGGACAGAAAAATCTGGAACTACCACGCCAAGAATTGTATAAACTGGTAGAAGAGCAAGAAAAAGAGTGGTGTTGCGACTGGAGTGCACCACCAGCATGAATATTAAAAGTACAGACAATGAGAGAAAAATATAACAGAGCCACATAAAAAACAAGGAAAAAGAGGTAGACTGCGTAAACAAGTAGTGCAGATCACAGAAGAGAATCACAGGAAAAATATCAAAATAGAATCTTTAAGTAGTGATAAAGAACAAATTTTTTAGCAGAAACCGACCGATAATAAATAAGCTTCCGTACGCGAAGAGAAACATTGTAGAAAGAAGTAAAAACAACTAGTACACATTATATGGAGAAATACGCAGAGCAACAAATGCGTCGCACTTGTAGAAGGTAATTAAATACGTGATATAGAAATACACCAAATTTTTCAGTAACGCCATAAGTGGAAAGTATGTCAAAAGAAATTATTACAGCAAATTGTGACACACTGACGATTTCATACGGAAACACTGAGCCAGAGAAACACTGGGAATTCCAACTAGCCGAAGCTAGAAGGCAAAAACGGTAAGTACAGATATTATTAACAAAAACGTGAATAAATACAGGCACTGAAGTTACCAGCTAGCACAGGCAGGATTGGCTGCAGAGTTGATCTAAAAATAGGAGAGAGTCCTCAACCTTACAGATACCCTAGAGGAAGTCAGTGCAGAAGCAGCTATGTCAAACTAGAACGAAAATAAAAGAGAGAAGGAGAATGACTAAAGACCAATTCTCACGTGCAACGTGTGTTCAAAAGGAAAAATAAGCAGCAACCAAATATACCGAAAACGGTCGATGTGAGCTGACCAACGCCAAAGGAAAAGAAACAGAATGGACTGTCTAGTGATAATATAAGCGGAAGTAAATAAATGAACAACAACTATACAAACGACCAAAAAAAACAGAGAGTACCAGATTGAACGAAAAAATCGAGGCGATACTTCATGACTCAAGAGAGAACTTTCAGCAAAAAGTTAGGTCAAGCACCAAGATTTTAAATATCAACTGTGCATTAAAATAGATACTTGGAAATCCAATACTACCACNTAAAACCCAAGCTATTTAACACAATGACCCAGAGGGCAGAAAATTAATAACATTAGAATTATATAGGTCAATAAACAGATAACCGCATAACCTAAAACCCAAGCTATTTAACCCAGTGACCCGGAGGGCAGAAAATTAATAGCATTAGAATAATATAGGTCAATAAACAGATAACCGCATAACCTAAAACCCAAGCTATTTAACCCAGTGACCCGGGGGGTAGAAATTTAATAACATTAGAATTATATAGGTCAATAAACAGATAACCGCATAACCTTAAACCCAAGCTATTTAACCCAGTGACCCGGGGGGCAAAAAATTGATAACATACTTATTATATAGGTCAATAAACAAATAACCACATAACCAAAACCCTAGCTATTTAACACAATGACCTGGGGGGCAAAAAATTAATAACAATTTATTAACGAGAGAAAAAAATTAATTTTTTTACTTATGTTATTGGTTATAAAGTTAAAATAGCAAGCGGTTTTTGATAGCCTTTATGATACAAGTAAGAGAGTTTAAAATTTTTTAATGTTTTTAAATTTTAATCGACTTTATCATGATGTACACACATACAAAAGACAACTTTAAAAAAAATATGATTTTTTCTCTTCAGTTCAAGAATCTATGTTATTTTTAAGAAGCCTTATCCGAATTAATTCTTCGAGCAATCTAGTTTCAAAATATGATACTAAAGCTTAGAACGTTCCGAGAAAAAAATTTGAAAATATAATTAATCACTTTTCAACGAAGCAAAAATGTTACAGAACAACTAAGGGTAGCATTAGGGACTACCAACGATATATATTAGTCGTAAGAAGGATAATTTTCCATAATTATACCCGAACCCAAAATTATCATGTATGTGCCTATGCGAGCTTTACTACTCCTTCCAACTTCTGGCTTTCGTAACTAAAAAACCAAATCGAAGGCCCCGCTAAAAATGACCCACATTGTTTCTTATTATGTAAAAAAAAAATTGAAAATTAAAATATCTGGAAAAAATCGACAGGGCGGGTGATTTTCGATTGATTTTTTATTATACGCATAGGACAAAATCAACCAAGTTCAGACTTCTGGCATTCATAACTAGAAATCCAGATCGAGGGCCCCACTAAAAATGATACAAATTGTTTCTTATTATGTGCAAAAAAAATTAAAAATTAAAATATCTGGAAAAAATCGACAGGGCGGGTGATTTTCGATCAATTTTTTATTATACGCATAGGACAAAATCAACCA
>NW_019379701.1:238231-268608 GCF_000648655.2 Copidosoma floridanum
AGCGGGGCCTTCGATCTAGATTTTTAGTTATGAGGGCCAGAAGAGCGAACTTGGTTGATTTTGCACTACGCGTGTAGTGGAAAATCGAGTGAAAATCACCCGCCCTGTCGATTTTTTTTGGATATTTTAATTTTATCTCGTTGTTTCTATGATAATAAACAACCTGTATCGTTTTTAGCGGGGCCTTCGATCTAGATTTTTAGTTATGAGGGCCAGAAGAGCGAACTTGGTTGATTTTGCACTACGCGTGTAGTGGAAAATCGAGTGAAAATCACCCGCCCTGTCGATTTTTTTTGGATATTTTAATTTTATCTCGTTGTTTCTATGATAATAAACAACCTGTATCGTTTTTAGCGGGGCCTTCGATCTAGATTTTTAGTTATGAGGGCCAGAAGAGCGAACTTGGTTGATTTTGCACTACGCGTGTAGTGGAAAATCGAGTGAAAATCACCCGCCCTGTCGATTTTTTTTGGATATTTTAATTTTATCTCGTTGTTTCTATGATAATAAACAACCTGTATCGTTTTTAGCGGGGCCTTCGATCTAGATTTTTAGTTATGAGGGCCAGAAGAGCGAACTTGGTTGATTTTGCACTACGCGTGTAGTGGAAAATCGAGTGAAAATCACCCGCCCTGTCGATTTTTTCCAGATATTTTAATTTTTAATTTTTGTTTACATAATAAAAAACAATTTGTATCATTTTTAGTGGGGCCCTCGATCTGTATTTCAAGTTATGAATGCCAGAAGTCCGAACTTGGTTGATTTTATGCTATGCGTATAATGAAAAATTGATCGAAAATCACCCGCCCTGTTGATATTTTACAGGTATTTTCAATCTTAGTTATTGTTTACATAATAAGAAATAATGTGGGTCGTTTTTAGCGGGGCCTTCGATTTGATTTTTTAGTTACGAAAGCCAGAAGTTGGAAGGAGTAGTAGTAAAGCTAACATAGGCACATATATGATAATTTTGGGTTCGAGTATAATCATGGAAAATTATCCTTTTTACGACTCATATTTATTGCTGGTAGTCTCTAATGCTTCTCTTAGTTGTTCTGTAACATTTTTGCTTCTTTTAAAAATGATTAATTATATTTTCAAATTTTGTTCCCGGAACGTTTCGAACTGCAGTGTCATTTCAAAGTCCAGGATTAATTTTCCAGTTAAAATTTAAAAGTGGGTGTGCATTAGATACTTATGAAAAAGGAACGGCTACGTCGACAAAATTTTAGACGATGTTCTTCAGCTGTCGTTTGATTCTCGCTGTCACAATATGAAGTCGGCTGAAGTTCTGAACAACCGCCTTTTGAAGAATTCAGCTTCTTTTATTTGCTGACATGGACTTTACTTGGTGTTATTATGTTTATCAAAGCATTCTGTTAGTACGGTCTGTTCATGTTACTATTTCGATTTTTTAATTTCTGTGACATGACTCTGATTCTGTTGCCAATTCGTTCCTCGTTTTCCCAACAATCCTGAAATACATGAGAATACGATCTCGAAATTGAAAGGCAGCAGTTCTGAAATTACTCTTTTTAAGGTATTTACTGATCACTCTTATTTATGCGACTGTTGTATTTACAACTTCTCTACGCAATTTTTTCGAGATTGACATTATGCAAGTTCTCTTTTATATTTAAAATGTTTAGCGTAGTGGTTTTAAGTAATGCCACGGCACACGGAAATTTTCAGAAGACGCTGGAATCTGAATTGGTGTTAGGCATGGGGTGCTCTGTGTATCACTATTGTGATTTGAAACAGAAAATTCTGTGGTGATGCTTATTTGAATCTCTGATTGTGAGCTCGTACTACACTCAATTTTTTGTTATCTTTTAAAAGTATCAATGTCTCCTTTTCAAGCACCACCAAAATTTTGCTATCATCAACCGGCGTTCTATTGCTTACCAAAACAATTGTAGTTCCATTGATGTTTAGTTTAATACTTGCTTCTGTTTACTTTTCATCTATTTTCCAAAGTTTTTATTAGTTTTCCAAAATTATTGTTAGTTTTTTTAAAATCATCGTTCTTTTCCTTTTTTTGATACTTACTTAGTACCTACTATAATGTTGTCGTCGATCATTATGGTAACATCATTAACCAGATATATAATAACTTGGATATCTATAAGTATTACAAGATTATTAGAAACCATTTTATGTGGGTTAACTTGTTTAAAAAAATTTTAATTACCTACAGAGTGCGACAAAAGTACTGATAATCTTACGAAAAAGATAGAAGTTTTTCATTTTTGTTGACTTTGCCACACAATAGCTATTAAACCAAGACCATGACAGGTAGCTAAAACAGTAAAAATCAATAATGAGTATGTGTTGTGTAAGGCAGCATATGAAGAAATGCCGATCCATAACGTATTTGATGTCTTATAGAACAGTTTTTGTGGCATAATGGGAAAAATATTGAAAACATTATGAATTTATTCGATATTAAATTAACCTGATAATCAGATATCGGTTTTTGTGTATTATTAATATTCGGTATCAAAAGTAGATTAAAGCCTTATGAACAATCCCTAAACTCACTTTGAAACACACCAGTTTATTGCAAGTTGTATCTAATTGTAAAAAAAGAACAATTACTTACCCAAAAAGATCAACAATTGGTTTTGAACAGAGACTTGGCTATGCTAGTAAATCATTGAAAGAAGCCTTACACTAGAAAATATAAAATGAACTCTCGTGTCTTTGCCTTCGACGCAGTCTCTATCTTTTTTTCGTGTAGAATGCGCGATTATATTGTGGAACACATGACTGCTATACTGGCACTTTTATGACACGAAAACTTGTTATTGCAAGGTGTTATAATTACTACGTCGCTTGTAAAATAAATTACAACCTCACATGTAAATCAACTACATTCAATATTGGTCGCATGTATTCCCAATATTAAATGTTGTTAAATCACAAAAATTTTGCAAAACTCACTAAATTTTTGTGGTTTTACTTATTCAGTGGTGATTGTACATGGTTTCATATAGTGAATTTTTACAGTTCCCTGGTAAATTTACAAAAAATTTTTTACTATCATACCAATATCGTGTAAAAAGTATCGATTTTATAAATTACTACATAAAACAAGTGTAGTTGATTTAAAAAGTCATATTACGATTGAACCGTATGTTATAATAGAATGTAGAGCACACATAATCTATAAAGAGCAGTGCTCCTGGTGGCGCAACGGTAGAGTTACAGTTCCGTCAATCTCTGAGGTTAAGGAGCATTTGGCGTGGTTAGTACTTGGATAGGTGACCGTTCAAGTCTTGCCGTCACGCCTGGGCTGTTGATTCTCAAAGGTCGATTAACTGTTTTTCTAACGCTTTGTCAACGTGATCATAGGTGTGATTGAATTGGTCCTGGTTATACGTGTTTATACGTATGGACATCTGGTCATAACTCACGTTTCCACCGATGGCTAATAAATACTATCCTTGTGTAGAAGAAAGCCATGTCTGAGCCTAAGGGCAACGATAAATCATTTCTAAATACATATACATAAAGAGCACATAAATAGCGTTATTCTGTATTTTTTAACACTGTGACTTTAAAATGAGGATAGTAATTTTAAGTCGTAGTGTCAGGTTAGGTAAATAAATAACGTTATGATAATAACTGACTTTTTGTCTAACAAAACTGAAACATTTCATAAAGATTGTAAGTTCTTAGCAACTTCATAGTAAATAATAAATTATTCCGATAAATGATTTAATCAGTATAAAAACTGCAGAAAATCTTGCTGGTAGAGTACTGAAATCCAGGGGATGCATGTAAGAAAAATTAAGAGGGCAATGACAAAGGTCAGACAACACTTGATAACAAAGTTACGAAAGTAATATCGCAGAAATAGGGTGGTAAAAATAATGTGAAAAAGTTAAAAGAAAGTACAAAAAAATACGGAACAAATTAGTCAGATTAATTTCAATAAATTACTCATACAGTTAGAAGGATAAAAAAATTAATAAAGCCAAGATAACACATAAAAAAATGAACAGAGAATACTAGTGAGGTAGATAAATTCATCGTAGAGTTTCGAAAGAAGAGAGACATAAACAGCTCTTTGATCGCAGGGCTGCAATGACTACGGTAGGCATGATACAACAAATTTTTATGAATTTTGTTCAATGAAAGTACGAGAGAGAATAATTCAAGTATTTATCTAGAAGCTTTAAAAAGTAGAAAAAAAATTAATTGTAACAGGTCCTAATAATTTGAGTGATATGCAAAACATGATTTTCAGTCTGTTTACTTAAAAACTCGAGGTCAATGCAGTTGCTAAAAAGGTCATTGTTGAAGTAAGAATAGTTTTAAGCATTGTAGTAGTAAAAGGAAATTGTGAGAAAAAAAACGTTCAACGATGTGAAAAAATCATTGGGTGCAAACATTTAATTTACATTATAAGGGTTTTCAAACGTAAAGTTGTTATAAATGTATCGATTTCATGGGGTATATTAACTACAAACTCACATATATTACATTGTGGACAACTGTATACAACACCTTATTGTACACATGCATCGAAATATTAGAAAAAGAGAAAAATTAAAGAAAATAAATTAAACTCGTTTTATACTTAACTATCAGCTGAACTTATGAGTACGGCGCACTAGTGATCTTAGTCATAGATGACCACAACGGATACTTGCTCTTTGCGCGCTTACTTATTATGGGTCTGCAATATTGATACAGTTTGCTAGAAGAAGGGTAACAAATATTTAAGCAATGTGGAAATGATCCATGTTTGAGATCGTATACTCAAGAAATACATGATGAAGTAATCATGTTATACCCATTATGCTTGAGTTTTTTAATTTGTAGTTGTTAAAATGTTATCGATCTTATAGAGTTCATTACCTAAAAATTCACATATAATATACTATGCTCACATTTGTTAATATTGATAAATATGAAAGTAAATTTGAAATAGGGTGAAAATACACACAAAAAAGGGTTTTTACTAAAAGATTTCGTTTGCTAAAGGGCTATTCAGTAATAAATGCTATATATAGGGTGAAAGAGAATTGGTTGTAAGGGACACGAAATATGCTTTAAAAAAGGTGAAAGTATGAGTATTCACAAATACCGGCCAGGTTAGGAAATAAATAGATAAAATTAAGATCACCCCACACTTTTTTTAGTAAAGTAGTAAAAAAGAAGCGCATATTTATAAGTCAGTCACCCGTAGTTTGGCTAATTCGTGTGTTAATAAGTTGTGTCTTAACAACCATAATGCCTAGAAGCCAATAATTTATAGAAATTGTTGTTTATGAGTCAAGAAAATTTTAAATTAGATAAATTAAAAATTTTTTTAGTAGTATTTATTAGATTTTTGTTTTCATTTTTTTAAAACAACATGCTGTGTTCTTTATTAAAAAAAAATAAATAAAAAAGTAATACGTTGAGCTTACTTGTCCCCCAGCGATTGCCAGGTAAAAGGGAAGAGGGGAGTAAAAATTGCTTACTAACTAGTATGAAAGTTAAACATTATGAGTAAACTTAGTGAATTTTATAATTTTACAGCAGGTTGGCTTACATTAAAAATTAAAAATTGATTTTATTTTGCTTATCAATGCTGGAAATTCTAAATTACCATTTTGCATATTACTGCACTGTAAAATTGTTCTCATAATATTAGTAACTATACATGCTTACTTTAAAAAAGTGCACGTTTTTTAAATTTAATTTCTGTTTGATTAAGAAAATAATAGAAGTTTAAAAAGTGTTCATTGTTCTGTAATTACTTGATATAAAATAAGAACTGAATGCATAAAATAATAAGAATTTACTGAAGACCGTCGAGGGCTTAGTGGTTAGCATGCTAGCCTCTTAGCCAGAGATGCTCAAGGGGTTGTGGCGTCGAATCCCATCGAAAATTATCAAGATTTTTTTTTCGATGGGATAAGTATACAGGATGTAGAAACACTTCTTATCTGATTTTTAAAACAAATGGTCGATTTTCCTGGTGATTTCTGGACCTCCAGGGGCTTTCTTTTCGAAAGAAGCCATCACCTGGCCAGCTGATTTTATAAAGTCACTGTCAGTTATAAAAAGTTCGGTACAGCGAGTTAAGATGGTTTATTGGGAATTATATTTCCATTAAACTTGAGAATAGCCGAGGTGTGCTTGAGACAATCGCTGCGCCCTGTAAATAGAACCAGTTGGATAGATGACCAAGTCGTCTGAGGGGAACTTTACAAGGGGCCCGCACGAAAGATTTGTAGTTTGGGGAAAAAAAATATTAAAAGGTAGAGATTAAAAATGTAGAATACGTAAAAAGCCTGTTAGAGTCTTAATAATACTAATACTAATAAGAAATTACTGAATAAACTATCTGATGATAATTTACTCAAATGTTATTCATAATGGACTGATTTTTGGAGCTTTCCAGTCTCGGACAAACCACCGGTGCAGCCCTCTGCCATAACAACGTTGATCCAATCTGAAGCCATAATATCAACGATACCAGCAACTCCATTGCCGTCACCTCCACCACCGCCCCCGCCATGTCCGCCACCACTACCTGTTTTTCTTGAAGACGGCAGACCATCGCCAGCTGTACCTGTTCCTCCACCCATTGCTGGCATGTTAGTGGCACCTAATGGTGCGATGACCATAAAACGAAAGGTAACCAGCGAGTCGATAACCATTGAAAACTATTACAATTACTTTCATGTAACTTTTTTTTTATAAATAAATTTACTTGTGCTTTTGTTTGTGCACTTGATATTCATTCATTTTCTTATTTTTCTTTCTATGATAATTTATCGTGGGCTCCATCGTGCTCTAATATACGAGCCAAACATTGTTTTTTTAGATACAAACAAAGTACAAGTTACCCACATTGAATTGGATAGCCTTGAAGCCAAATCAGGTACGAGGGACTATTTTTAATGAATTAGACGAAGACCGTCTACACAATTACATTGACTTCACGGACTTTGAAGAAAGGTTTAAAATCGGTATTGGGTCGCAGTTTTTGAGTGATACAAGTACAATCGATGGCCTGCAGAGCTTCCCTAGCAAAAGATTCAAGAGGCCAGAAAATGTTTCTCTTCTGGAGCATACAAGATTACGCAATATTGGTTGGCAATTTATTTTTATCATTATTTACTTTATTATCTTAAAAACATCTAGTATTTATCAAGTTTAGATAAACCTACATAAGAATATCGATGACTCAAGTGTCATTTTTGCTTTCTCAACTACTTTAAATCTAAAAAACTTTTAATCACGTTTGTAGCAATCTCTCGGAGAAAAATGGGAATGCCTGTAGACAAAATAATTGCTGCTGTTAATGCATTGGATCTAAAAGTTTTGTCATTGGAAAACGTGGAGTTACTGCAAAAAATAGTACCGACGGAACAAGAGGTAAGAAGTTCTTTCTTAACTTATTTAAAAAAAGTTTTATACCATATAAAACGATCATACTGACATTCGACTAGCAGTCATAATACTAGTAGGTGGCTGCTACTATAAGAATATAGTAATACGGAATGCTTATTAATATTTCTTTATTTGCTAAAACAAGCCCTCATTTACTGTGGTAAGAATGTCACAAGTAGTTAGTATAATTATCGTTTTTTATTGTTTGAAAAAATAATCGATTTAAATACACTATAAAAACTTTCAGTTTACTATTACTAGAGTCAATGAAGGTAAAAAAGTGACCTGTCTTTAATGGTACATTACGTCACTAGGACACAAAGTACAAACATGAGCGCCTGAAGGGCGCAATTGTTGTATGTTGGTACCTGAGTCGCGAATAATGTTTTTCTTACCGAGGGCACAAAGTGCAATTTTGTGCCCGTGGGCACTCTTTGCACCTGGTAAATCACTTTGGGCCCTAGGGCAGAAAAATACTTTGGGCCCGGAGGGCGCAAAAAACTTTTTTGCCCGTGGGCGCAAAGTGTGACCCGAGGGCTCAAAGCGGCAGTTGCACTTTGGGCCCATAGTAAGAAATGTAGTACTTTTACAGCAAAAGTGTGAATTTTACTACTTGAAATGGCAATCTTGCTGATGCAGTCAGTAAATTCGTTAGTAGATGGGGGTAGTAATTAAAAAATACTACAGCGTTCGTTTTATTACCACCCAGCTAGTAAATGTCCAGCGGTAGGTGAATATATTCATTCAAAAGAGTATGCATACGTTATTTTGTGTGATGTTCTGTAACGTATTAGTTAAAGTGAGAAATACAAATTATTTTTCTTGTTTTATTCATTTATTAAAATATTTACTGAATGTAAATATTTACATAATCTCCTCAATACTACATTGATAGTTGATTTTATAACTCACTTTGCTGACTAATTTTTAAATGTAAGTTGATGAAATTCATATTAATTTTAATACATGCATTTGAAATGAATAATCGACATTTTAACATTTTTTGAACACACATTAAAGATATTTTTAAACATAATCAACGATCAATATCTATTGTAGTTTTCAACTCACATTCTAATTAGACACTTATCTACTCGTGGATAAAAAAAAAATTCTCAACTATTAGATGAAAATTAGAAACATTGAAACAAAAACTGAACGATACATATGTTAATTGTTTTAAGAAAAATAGTAAGCTTTAAATATTTATAGTATTATACCATCTTGATTGGTATTTCCGTTTTGTTTTATAATTTTGTTAATATTCTCAACAATAGTTAAAGTTTAATTAACCTTGGCTTGATTTCCAACTTCGCTATACTCAGTTGTAACTATTTTGAAATACTTGACTTGCAAATACAATAAAAAACAACTGCCCTCCTTTGGATACTTTTGATTGTAAATGAAATAGGACGAAAGCAACATCTTGCAAGGTTTTACTTATGAGTATACGTTAGAATCTTTATACACATACATATTGTAGCGCTCCTACTTTTGTTGATTTTTGGAAAGGTGATTTTTGAGGGAAAACAGTTCAGGCGGCTCGACGCGGTGTCTGTCCATAAGACTTTTGCGCAATATATTTTCGGGGGAAGAGTCGCGAGGTCCTATTTTCGGGGGTACCGAGGTAAAAGGGGAGAGGAGTCTTTTTTTTGAATTCTACTAGGGAACAGGAGGTTTCTCCCGGTGACCTGAGGAGCCTTGGGACTCTTTGCGACATCAGGCCTCGTTGTTTCAAGAGTGTGAGTAGACATCCCGTCTGAGCCACGAAGCTATTCAACTCGTTCTCGAATTGATTAAGGCGAGTGGGTGGTAAAACCCCAGTTGTCTAATATATCAACTGAGTGGTAGCCCCAGTGCCAGCTGAGTGGTGTAGACGGTGTTCTCCTTTTTTTTATATACGTACTCGTTAAATCTGTGTTTTGATTCTCCTTCCTGAATCTGGGACTATTGCATTTCCGGGCGGGTAAATCTTTGATTTTCTTTTTTGCGTCGAGCCTCTGTGTATTTTTTTCCGTAAATCTGGTAGCGTAATTTGAAATCGGATTATTTTAAGTGATATAAAGTCAACTCGTGATTGATGAATATAGTGTTAAAAACCGAAAAATAAATCTTTACCTTTGTTTTCGAATTATAAGTGAGGGTTTAAAAGAATTGAAGTGTTAAAAATAATTAACCCGTATTAGTGAAAAATACAATTCTTGAATTGTAAGGTAATAGGTGCGCGTGCTCTCTCCCTCGAAGCATTTGCTACACGATACATAGTGCGACCTGTATAATTCTCAGAATTTCCTCTCTTGAATATGTTAGTGAGGAGAAGTGTATTCGATTGACTACGCCGAATAAGATAAACTTTATTTGTAAATACGCTCGATAGCTGATGAGTCTATCTTCATTCTTTTGTTTGTAAACGTTCTAAGTATAATAAATCAAGTTTCTTTTTCTTTAAATACAACTCGTGAAATATACGTTTTGATTTCATTACTTCGTTGTCCTTAATTAATCCAATAGAAATAAATTTTAGAATTAATTCAGGGATTTCGGAGTCGACTATTACACTGTGAGAAACAGCATGCCTAAGCGATCCGCGTTGGCCCCACCAAAAGTCCTCGTGAAAAAGACGAGAACTTACAATCTCTGGTGCCTTAAGTAAGAAGGAAGAAGAATTTCTAACATTTTTGTCGACTATTATAACAGAAGTCTTTGTACTTGAATAATTTAGTGCCTCCCAAAAACTAGCTTCAGCGCTAACATTACCTTCTCGAGAGTCATTGCTTACTTCAAAAATAGTACTTGTATTTTTCTTAGCTTTTCCGCCTGTTGTAAAAAGTAAAATATATTAGAAAATGATTTTAGAGACACGTTTAAACTTCTGTAGTTTCTGATTCACCACAATTTTTCAAATTATTGTACACTGCAAAAATTTTACTCACTTCAATGCTCAATTTTTCAGACGTTTACATATTTACAGTTTGCTCTATTGTAAGACAACTGACCAATGACAGCTATGCATGGGTGCCAATGGGGAAACTCTTCGTCGTCTATTTTGCAATTTTCCTGTAAATTTATGACAGCAGAAGCATATAAATAGTTTGTAATATTTAGTAACATAAGAAATTATTTTAGAGAATTTTTTTTCTAATAATTATTCTAGCTAAATTTACCGTCAACAATAAAAACAGCGATGCAGGATCCTCCTTGAATTGCTTGAAAATGACTTCTAGTACCAACTATAGTTTTCGCTCCACATTATTAGATTCTGTCGTTTTTAAAGTAATATTTTCTTCGATGCTTTCCTCGATGTCTTCGGCGCTTTGTAGTTGATTTTCTGTTTCTCTAGAAAGATCCTCGGATACTTGTATGAGCTTCTTATTCGCTCCGTAATTGAGTGTAGACTCCATTTCAGTTTTAATATTATTTTCCAATAATACTGAGTGTAGACTCCATTTCAGTTTTAATATTATTTTCCAATAATACTATGTCACTATCGGTTAATAACCGAAAATGAATAAACATAAAAAATCTGTGTAATAAACACGGCCAATGATCTTTAATTTTTACGGCATCGGGTAAATTGACTAACGTATTTAAAAACTTTCTTTGTTTAGGAAAAGATCTTTCAAAAACGATTTTATATCTTTGAATATCATCTGGACTGTTGAAATTTATGTGTTCAAAACTGAGTAAAAATACTCGATCTAGTTCAATCGATTCAGCATTTGTTTCTGACAGAGTAGGCTGCCACTGAGGTGATCCTGCTTTTACAGATTGAGATAATCGACGCATTTTCAGTGGTATTTACAAATCGTCGCTTAAAGGACTTATTTGTCTAATTCTATTTAGATGGTTGTTTCTATTTTTTATCCTAGTGAGAAGTAGATTAAATCCGTCACTATCGGATTTACCGTTTTTTAACTTATCCTGAAACGTATCTGGATAATGTTTTGCCATTTGGGAGGCAACACATCTCATTTCTTTTAAATTATATCAAATTGCTTATTTCTTCTCTCACCTAATAGTTTTATAATAATAATAGAGGCTTCTAGTACTCGATTTTTCCTTTGGTATCTAGAAGATGACGCTCTTTAGAGCCAAGTGATGACCATGGAATAGTAAAACTATTTCAGTTAAATTCATTTTGGGCTACTTCATTACTGTAAGAAGGCTTATTTCTGCTACTAGCTCTGGATATATTAAGAACATCCGATTCATTGGCATGCTCTATTTCATAAGTTGTAGTATTCCTTTCATTAGTATTAGTATTTTCTTAATTCATTAAATCAATATTGAGTGTATTAACATTAGGAAATGTTACTTCATTAGTTCTAGCTGTCCAATACTGACTGTACTCCAAAACCATTAACAATTAATCTTGTACCTCCAACAGAGTTTCAATCATCTTTGACCTCAGTGCCATCGTTTTCTAAAACAACTACTGCTCCATTTATTTGTAATTTTACATCAGCTTAAAGAACAAGTTAAGTCAAATAATTGACGTCTCCATTAACTTTAATGAACTTTTTTTAAATTTCGGGATACTGAACAAACTTTAACGAAATGTGGCATCTGAAATACATACATTTATGTAAGATATTGGTATTTCTCAATATTCACATGCATATTATTATCATCCAAGCTGTACAGTCTAGTTTTATTTTATACAAACATGACTCGTTTTTTTATCTCTGAAAATGAGACGCATGATAAAGATGACACTCAAAGATACATCTCCAAGCACACACGCAAGATTTAGTCCCACCCCAACAATCCGTAAGCTTTTTTTCTTGTTAATTAATTTTTTTTACTATACCTGTATACTTTTTGAAAGCAATAAATGATATCAGATTTTAACTGTAATAATAACTTAATTAATTAGAAGATTATTCTAAAAACATTTTTGTCAAAAAATTGTGCAAACTTTTTTCATTTTTATTATATATAAATTCAATCAAATTAATTGTGTTCTAATTGAGCAAACGTCATGTAATAACAAAGAAGCAATTTAGTTTTATATTAAATTCAACGAAAATATAGTTTATGTACATATTACAAAATATTTTTATTGATTTCTGTAATGCGAATCGTGTTGGCGCCTCAAGAATAATGAAAAAAAATTTTGATCCGGTGTTCGGTTAAAGAATAGAAATTCTTCGAAGCTTTTAATATAGTTGAATCACTGAGGGTTTTACATACAAGTAGTTTTTTTCATCTTAGACACCAAAACATTTTCCTAGATCAATATTACTTCAATTTATCACTGTGTTTTGATAGCTGTAATATTTAAAGTTTGTTTTACTGCTACTATAACTTTATTTAAATTGTGACGACTGCTTTACTGAAATCACTGACACTAAGTAAACTCGTCTGTCTATCTCATAGTTATATTTTTTAATTGTTACATAATAACTCGTATGCTTTTTGCACCATGATTATATTCTTGTATGTGCTCATCGACAGTCCGTATAGAAAAAAGTACGCGTCAGATTTTTCAATGTTACTTTGAATAGGATAATATGAATTGTGCTTTTTTCATACTGTTCCTGTATGTCTCTTATACTTGATCCATACTTTGAGTATGTTTTTTAGTAATTATGTAATATTACAAACTAATTTCTTAATATTTGTATGAAATAACTGACTATTTAACATTGATACTTTGGTTCTTATCTTTCTGAGTACATCTCCTCTGACTCCTCCATCTTTTTATTTTTATTCATGTCTCTATTAAAAATATATTTTTGTTGTCTATAGCTCATCGTCTTGAAAATTCTACAATTTTTATTTCATCCATTCCTTTCTTTTTAATCTCCTGTATATTATATATTATGTATAGCTCCATAGATAAATGTCTGTTTCATATGTCTTAAAACTCAAACTGCAAAAATAAACATCTTTGTACTATCCTCTTGATTTCTATGTATTCTCTTTTTTCTACCATTTCTCAATCTGTTTGAAACACAGTAGTGAGGAACATCAATTGTCAATTTATATGTCCAAAAATTATGCTTTTTCTCATCGCTTTTTCTCTCTTTCTTCCCTAATTTTTTATACTATTTTTCACGAATTTGTTGTTTCAACCATCAAAATCTCTGACTTTTTGTTACTGTGACTTGGGACTGACACTATATGTCAGTGTCTAACATTGGCTTACAATGTATACATATTTACATAACGCTTTTAGACTGACGAAGTTTAAAAAAATGTTTTCATAAATCACACCGTCCATTATAATTATAGCATTAGCTTCAAAAGCAATTGGAAGCGCGTTAGAAGACTTCAATCAACCTATATGTAAATTACAACTGTTGAACAGGGCAGTAATTACAGGCTACTGCAAATAAAAGTAAAAAAAACCAGTGGACAGTAGATGCTTGGGTACCCAAGCATAAAGTTATACTTTTAGAAAATTATACGGCTGACAATAATTGTAAACGTAAATACCTTCTATGAAACGACATTGTGCACAAAGGTGGTGCAATAATCGTTGAAATGAGTACACCTACGTTCATTGGGTGTGATTTTTAATAAATATTTTGATAGTTAATAAACAAATGATGATTAACATCGTATCATGGCAAAATACATGTTTAACACCAAAAGTATAATTGTATCTAAAAGGTTAACAAAAATCATTCTGTGGTACCGCTTTCATCAATAGAGTATTACATGCCAGTGAATATCCCTTTATGACGTTCATCGCACGTAAGGTTTTTTTTTTTTTTTTCTACGAATACCATACAAACATCAAATATATATTCAAATAGCATACGTAATACTCTCAAATAATTTCAGTTCGTTTAACTGAACCTTATTTTGTAAGTCTAATTTAAAAAAATCAAAATTTAACGTGTAACCTCATAGAAAAATTATGTAAAATTGCGTTTATATGATCGGTAGATATCTCCGAATTCTTTTTTCTCTTTTTTGTATAAAAGATTACTTTTAAAGAAACCCATTTAATTTTTAAATGTATCCACAATTTTTTTTGAAGTAACACGAGAAAGAAGTGTCCAAGTATGCGTTAAAGCGTGTATGTAAATACACCAATACAAAAAAAATAATTGGCAGTGTTGTTGCATATACTTGCGGTCCTCTCACCTCTTCGAACTTTCCCCCGTTAATTGTGATGAGCATCCTAAAGTCAAAAAGTCACCTTAATCACGAATGAAAAAATTATGAAAGAATGGAACGCAAAAAAAATTATATAATGTATTTATTAAATACAATAAAAATTTCATAAAAATTAATACATCGAAAATCTGCTCTGCTAAAATAAACTTATTTCTAAGTTAAAAAAAATTATTCAACTAAAAAATTTACTTTGATAAATAAATAATTTTTTAATAAATAAAACCAAATTGATTAATTAATAGTACATAAATATTTACATTAAAAGTAAGTTACGAATCATACTATAACAAGCCATAATCTAGTTTCTACTATCGGAACCGCTTATAGGATTGTGGGTAAGGGCCTCAGATTATGTGCAGAAGATCGTTGTTTCAAGTCCCGAGGAAACTTCTGTCACATATTTTCTCAAGGTAAAAATTTTGAAATCGTTGATTTGCTCTTGCGTATAACGCGCCTTTAGATGCATAACTCCTGTTTCAACGATTGTATCCAAATTATGGACATCGATTTCAATTTTGCGTTGCAAATCTTAATCGAAAGTGTCATTTGCAGGCCGATTTGGTGCACACATACCCAATTAAAAAAATCTCTTGTTAACGATTGGCGAACATATGTCTTCGATCAATATCAATGCTTCATTATACACGTTTGGTGTAAATTCCATCTCTGGATTTTGATTCATTATTCGCAAACGTCCTAAAATATTTTCGCCTATGTAGTCTTTGCAATTTTTTCAAAGATTTTTTCATGTAATAATAAGTAGTGCGACTATTAAGGATGCTTACAACTATAGACCATCTGTAAAGTTATCATCACAAGACAAACGGAAATCGCAAGCGTCTTTGAATCTTAAAAAGACCGTTTCACAACTTTTTTATGATCATCAAGCAGTGAATGCACATGAAGGTCATAAAATTATAGTTGATTCTGTATCATCATCACCAATAAGAAAAGTAATAAATCTTTTTAGTTCATTGTAAGATACAATTAAAAAAATGGAACTGTTTGTTAAAAGTGTAGACTATTTACTGAAATTTTCTCACGCCTACATAGATGTATATATGATGTAAAAAATAAATAGTATATAGATAAATTTATTTGACGATGAGTGCTTATTTACAATCCTAAGAAGGTTTTGATACATTCAAATTTGCTATAAATTTAGTGTCAATACTCAGTTTCACGCAACTCTTCGATAATCGATATTATCTCATTGTTATGACTAGAATTTCTCGCAGATCTTTCTGCTATGAGTAATCAAAGGCAATCCGCCAACTCATCTGAATCGTCCCAGTACACATAATATACTGGCTACTGCATTGTTTTAGCTATTTTGAAGTAAGATAACAACGATACAATTTTTTTTGTTAGCAATCAGACCAAACATTGGAGCTATAATTTCATTAAATTTATTACTATTATGCGTCCTGACAGGTCTTTTTTTGTTGTAGTCTCTTTTGTTGGCATTTGAAGTATTCAAACTCATGTAATATTTTTTTAAGTCATCTTGAGTCATGCAATATTCATCATAATGTTTTTTCACAAGTAGCTCTATCAATCCATCACTCATAGGAAAGCTCAACTCACCTATCTTTATTTAATTATTTTTAAAATTTATCGATTAATTACCAAACTTGTATAATCCACCACAGTAAACCAAATCTAATAAATCTCTTCGATTTTCATCAACTATCTGTAAGTACACATTGTCAAGAGGTTGAATGGTAATTCATTGCATCATTATGACTTTGACTAACAGCAGACTCAAACATCATTTTATCTTCACTGTATTTTTCTTTTTTTATTTGTTTCATGATTAGCGGCTCATTTTGATTTACAGAATGGTTTCTGTTTGTCCTCGTTTGAGTAATAATTTTCTAAAAAAGATGAGTAATAGGTTTAAAAGTCTTACTGAGAATTTTTTCAACCTTGTCTTTTCCAAATTTCAATAATTGATATTTCTTTTTGACTGCTTCTCTAGCCGTCACTAATAGATGAAGTAGGTCTTTTTCTCCCTTGTACATACGTAGTTATTGCGACACAGCGGCCCGTCACAACAAACCCCCACCACCTGCTGAGGGTTTCCGAACGGGCCGCTGTGCTGTCGCTTACTTATGAGGGAGTGGGAAGGACTACCCCTTCCCCTCCGCCGCCTATGATTACCTTAATCCTCCAGAGTAAAGCGTGCGTGCACACGACTGTAAAATACACACTGTGCAAGTACATATAGATAAAAGTAATAAGAGACCGCTGTTTGCGTAGAGATGGACAATTCCATCGAGTAAGACATTCGAATAAAATGCAAAAATTTGCAAAAAGTCGTAGTTTTATTTTTAATAAACATCGTGTGATGTAGAATGCGACTCAGGAGCCTCAAGTTACATCCACGCTCGTGTACGCCTGTATGACATACACTGTGTAAAATTGCTATGTAAGGTATTTGATTATTCGTATGGAATACAAAATCTTCAGTTTTTCTTTTTCATCGAGTATATAAAATATAAAAAATGATTCTCGGTGGATTTGTCATTCGTCATACAGACGTGGTATAAATAAGGTAGTCTGCAAGCTGCTAGTCCACAGTATTTTCTTTCTCTTCGTATAATATTAATCGTTATGGAGGTTATTACCAAAACGTATTAAATTAGCGTTGTTAGGTGTTTGTTACGTGTTGCGAATGTTTACGGACCGCACATTCGTACAATGTGTAGTAGTGAGTAGAATTACGATTTAGAATCGTTATCGATGAATTTATTAGTTAAAAAGTTGTACTTTCTTGTACTACATTGTCGAATAAAAACGATTAGTGATGCGTTTAAATGCAGTCGTTTTAACAACACAGTGATTTTTGAAATAGTGAAATTGTTTCTTACGTTCATTTTTTTTCTTTATAAAAGTACTTGTTACAGAACTTTGAAACGAAACGTATGCATGACGATACATCCAGAGATAAACTAATAATGCAATGCGTCAATGCAGCTACGAGAGAAAAAGGTGAATAGAATATACGATGTATTTTATTTAAATAATAATTGATCGTAACTCCGTTTAATTTTTAGTAGATGAACAAAAACTGTTGACGAGCAGAGTCACCAAAACTGTACATGAAGATGTCAGAGATGATGGTAAGTAACAAAATTACTTATATTTTTCATCTTATAATCATGTTTAAAAATTTTTTTTTTAGATGAAAAAAATAGTAATGATTTTACTACCAGTACGAGTAGTAGCAGTAGTGGTAGTAATACTAATAGCAACAGCAGCACTTACACCATTAGCAGCAGCGATACTGGTACGCTACATAAAATTAAGTATTATTATCACATTTCATTTACAGTACGGAGAATAAGAGCGTCCACTCTTTATTCTCGAGTCTAAGGTTATTAAATGTTATCGTAGCTGCAACTATGAAGGACGAGAGGTGCGTGGGCGCTTGTCAAGACTACCGCCAAGCGTTAATGTATATACCTGGTTAGAAAAGTGTATGAACGATTTGCATAGACAGCTTATTGGTCGAAGTGAGCCCAACGACTTGATTGGTGTAACAATAAATTCAAAAAGATTCAATCACGGACTTTTATGGTTATCATTTAGACTGGTACACGATTTTCGTGTCGAAGATTTGTGGGAAGTGTTGTTTGGTGCTGTGCAAAGTTCAAACGACTTTGAAATTGACGATACACTGTCAATTACATGTGTAATCGTAAATGGTACTAGATGGCGTAGCCGTGCACGATTAACCAAAGATACAGTAAAGAAACAATCTATATTAACTTTTAAAAATTATGACAACCTCTGCCTTCTGAGATCCTTGGCGGCAGCCTATACTTACGTTATCAGGAGGCAAACACGTACAGATAAGCTGCATCAATATTGGAACCTTATTAGACGTGACTACCGGCCGACGCAAAAAAGCAGCTAATGATTTAGTTAAAGAGATGAGGGTCAGAGTACAAGAGACGGGATGCGGTTTTAATAAAATTCGTGATTTTTTTGCCACTCTTGGAACAGCCATTGTTGTATAATCTTTGCGAAATTTTGGTCGTGGTCATCCCCCCCTGTACAATTGTACACGTATTGTCGTAGATACACACGGAAGTGTAAGTAACACACTATGATTAATGTATTACGAAAATCAACATTTCAAACCGATTCTCAATTTGATAGGTGTGAGTGGAAGTACGGATTACTGTATACCTTGTAATAAAAGCTTTTGGAACGTAGAAGATCATAATAAATGATCTTCTATGCTCTATCTATTCTAGCATAGATGCTCTAATAAATGTTACAAATGTTTCCTATCACCACAGTATGAAATAACGGGCAACTCTAAAAAATGTGACTCATGCAATCAATCGTTCATTAATAACTCTTTTAAAAATCACTTGGATAAAGGATCGTTAAACAAGTCATCCACTGTTTGCGAAAAAATAAAAGTTTGTCGAATATGTTGTAAAATTGTACGAACAAACAAAAAACAAACACACACTTGTGGAATTTCTTTTTGCAATACGTGTAAAGAATGCTTACCTATCAATCATCTCTGTTATATACAGCTCATTAAGACCTCTGATAACAAAGCGCCGTTCGTAGTACTGTACTTTGACTTTGAGACACTACAGTTTAAAACACAAAAAAAAAAAAATTTATGTAGTAAATTTATGCATCGTGGAACAAGTTTATCGATTTGGAACAAGAGTCAGTTTCAATGAGACACGACCACTGTGGAATAACAAATATACTTTTCGAATTACTCCGATAAAACAATTAATAGATTTCGCACCAGATCATCAAAAACATTTTCAGCGAGTTGTCTGTATTGCCTACAACGGCCAAGGATTTGACTCACAATTTATTTTTGAGTATATCGTTGGAACACACAGCTATCGAGTGATATTTATCATTATGAATGGGTCTACAATTATTATGATGGAATTTATGAAGATAAAATTTATCGATCGTCTTAATTATATTCACATGTCTTTGAGTAGTCTACCCAAAGCTCATGGTCTGACTAGTATTGCAAAAGGCTTTTTCCCACATTTTTTCTATACACCCGAAAATCAATCATATGTAGATCCTCTACCACCGTTAGATGCATATTCGCCCGATAGTATGTCTGCACAAGAAAGCGAAAATTTTTTGAAATGGTACAACGAACAAGCAGCCAACGATTATATATTTGGTTTTCAACAAGAAATCGTTAAATACTGTAAACAATACATATAAATTTTAAGATTGTCTTCCTTGGCTTATCGAAAAAATTTCGCAAAATTCCTAGTGGATCCTTTCATTGAATGTACGACAATAGCCTCGACATGTATGCGTGTCTACAAGAAAAATTTTTTAAGGAAAAACCAAATTGGTATGATACCACCAAGAGGTTACAGATAAGTTAACAATCACTCTAAAGTAGCGCTGAAGTGGCGGTATTGGATGGAGAAGCATGTTCTCGATCAACTCATCGAACATGCTGGAGGATGCAAAGAGAAACGATGACTGGAAAGCGCCTCAACCCACGTGATACGTTTTTGGAAAGTTTGAGGAAGTACTGGAAATACAGTTAAAAAGTACGAATGCAAGAACATAGAAAAAATTAAGTACGTTGATGTCTGCTCGTTGTACCCGTAAATATGCAAACGTGGTAACTTTCCTGTTGGTCACCCATTGATATATGTAGGACAAATAAAGTATCGAAAATATGATTCAAGAACGCACAAAGATACGAATGACCGTAATTTGAAGGGTACATGGATATCTGATGAAGTCAAAATGGCTGTTCAAGTAGGTTATGTAGTGAAAAATATTTATGAAATATGGCAGAATAGAATAACACAATTCAATCAAGTGACTAAAGAAAGAGATTTATTTGCTAATTACGTTGACGAGTTTTTAAAGCAAAAAATACAGGCCTCTGGTTTTTCTCCCGAGTGTCTCACAAATGAAAGATACGTATATTCATGAAATACGAGAGACTGAAAGATTAAACCTCAATTAAAGTGAAATAACTTTTAATGATGGATCAAAATCTGTTGCTTAATTGTGTCTAAATTCTTTGTGGGGTAAATTTGGCCAACGCAAGAATAAAAAAAAAACAGAAGGCGTAACGATCGCTGAAAGATTGATGGAATTGCTTACCAGTACAGAAATAGATGTTAATGGTATTTTGGCTGTAAACGATGATACGTTGTACGTGAACTGGAGTTGTACAACTGCGGCTTTATCACCAACTGCGTCAACTAGCGTAGTTATACCTGCTTTTTTACGGCTCCAGCTCTGTTGAAATTGTTTAGCTACTTATACGTATTAGACGTATAACGGCTGCGTTCATTATATTATGGCATGGATTCTGTTTTTTACGCGAGTCAAGAAGAAGAGTCTGATTTACCTCTTGGTACAACACTTGGCCATCTTACGGACGAATTGTCTGATAAAGGTATTAGTACATACATAACATCGTTTATATCTGGTGAACCAAAGTTTTACGCGTACAAATATAAAAAACCTAATGGCGACGAAGAGCATGTTTGCAAGGTAAAGGGTATTGGATTAAATTATATCAACAGTCAAAAGATAAATTTTGACACAGTTCACGAATTGATTACATTGGATGTATCAGAAATCACCTTGTCAAATAATGCTGTACGGCGAACAGCTTTTCACACTGAGTGAACCTACTGGTTGCGGCAAGACCGTGTTTGTCAGACAATTTTTGCGGCACATTGACCTTATGAGTGATACTCGTTTCGAGCAAGTAATTTTTTGTTACGGTAAGTGGCAGTCTGGTTACCGAGATCTTGGGAGTAATATTGAGTTTTACGAGGGATAAACACAAAATGGCGATTAGGCGGGTAACCATAGACCAAAACTGATCATTATTGATGATATGATGAATCATCCGGTAGTGGCGGTATCGTCGACTTATTTACTAAAGGTAATCATCATAACAATTTGAACGTAATTTTTATCACGCAAAATATATTTCATCAAGGTAAGGGCCAGCGCGATATATCGCTATACTCAAAATTCATTGTCATCTTTAGAAATTTACAAGATAGCGCACACATACAGCATCTTTCGAGATAAATGTATCTGAAAAATCCTTGGTTCTTGCAAGAAGCGTATTGGAACGCGACTTTCCGACCGTTTGTTTATATTTTCTTGAATCTCAAGCAAAATACATCGGACAATTGTCGATTTCGAACTTGCATTTTTCTAGATGACGAGGATCTGTACGTATATGTGGCTAAAAAACAGATAAAAGGATGCGATATAGCGAACCAAGTTCCAATCGTATTGTTGTAATGGCGTCAAAGTCACGTTCCCCGTTTAGTTGAAAACACGTCCCCATTTTGAGTGCTCTTTATCATCTTGACACCGAACAACAGAGGACCCTGTTGTTCAAAGCTAATAAGACTTAAATCACGTATATTTGCAAGTGAGCGTTAAACATTCTTGAAGAAAACTTTCCGCTAATTGCGTCGCACAAAAAACGCTTGCGTAGACACGCCAACGTTCTCAGAAAGCTCGCAAACACCAAAATTCATCCGTCGTCGAAGAAGAAACTCATCGTACAACAAGGAGAAAGTACCTTACCTGCTTCGTTGGGTCCGCTTCTTGGAACGGTGTTGACGATGCTGTAACAAACATGGAGCATGCAAAAAAAAAAAGATTTTTCTGCCTCAAAAAATCGTGGACCAATTGCGAAGCACATGTCTCAACGGTGGTCTAAAATATGTGCAAACGCTGGGTACATGGATGAGTCGACTCGACACAGAAATAAACGACATCTTGAATTTACCGTATAATGACGAGCGTGAAAAGTGGAAGAAATATGAACCAATTTTGCAACGGTACATACATCCTAAAAAATTGCACAGTGGAAAAAACGACATGCTGACGCGATTATGGCGAACATCAAGGCATCACGAGATAACGAACCCTCTGACGACGACGTCGATGAGGACAAAGAAAAGCGTAAAGAGGAGGAAAGACAGGATGTCGAGGTTATCGAAATTGTACCGAAAAAGTTTTGTAAAAAAGCTGCAGTTATCATACAGTGATTGTGCGCTGTTGGTAAGTTTGAGTGGAATAATAAACATACCATTATCATAGGTGGCTTTCGCATACCACAGTCGAACATTGTCGATCCGGTGAACGATGCCTTGAGGAACAGGAAAAACGCACACCGGTTGGGCGTGATAAGTTTTCAGTGGCAATTCGTATGGCAAACTTCTCCCAAAAGTGTGTCAGAAACGCCCGAGTATTGAAATAACTGATCGATGACGACGACGACGACGATGACGACGACGACGACGATAAATAAAAATCGCCAAATAAAAGTGAAACTTGAGGACGAGGAAAAAACAGTGCTCTTGACGTTTTAATCGACTTTTTACCATTTGAGATGCGTGTGGCTGGATACCAATTTTGCGGTTCTGGAACGAAGCTATCGAAGCGCATTGAGCACGGTGATGTGGGTATAAACCCTTTGGACAAAGCATGTCGTCAGCACGATCTTGCCTACGCTACGGAGACGAAGGGTGAACGTCTAAAAGCTGATTCGGCGTTCTCTGAATTTGATTTTTCGCGTATGGTTGCCGGAGAAGCACTGCCAGATAAGCGGACAGTCGCTTTATTGACACAGATGCAGCGTGCTGCATGTGTAGCAAGATTACATTTAGGAAGTTGTTTTTTTACATCAAAAGAGCCATTTTATAGAAGAACAAAAAGAAAAAGAATAATGCACAATACTTTGCATAATTTTTACTACAAAGCGGCGCTACCAACTGCATACACGCACTGAGAAAGATTTGGTGCTGCAGTTGTCCCTCCCCCTACAGCAGCTGTACCAAATCACTATTAGTCTGCTGTCTCTGACTACTAGGATAGCAGGTATCCCAGTCGGAACAGCGTACGTACGAGCCCTAGTATAGTAGCATTACCTATAGTGTGGTTCGACGTATGTATCATAGGTTAGGTGCATCGCATAAACAGGTCTTGTGCAGCTCTCGTCTCAACTGGTATTTGCTGATGCACTAAGCTTCCGAACTAGCACTGTACTACCGGTGGTACTCTGGCAGCGCCAAATCTTTCTCAGTGCGGGTGGTAACAACCTTGCGAGTGCTGTGAAAAATAAATATTTGCGATCAAATGTAATTAGTTGGCTAGAAAGTCAAGATGCATATAATTTACATGGACTTATAAGGAATCATTTACTCAGAAAAATCTATAATGAGAAGCTGATTTAATGGATTTGAGAGCTTCAAAAACTTAGAATGATGGCTATGCCTATGTTCTCGTTGTCATCGATGTCGTCAACAAATACGCTTGGGTGGAATCGATTACGGATGAAACATTGAAAAACGTTGCCAAAGCTTTTCAACATATTTTATCAAGAAGTGGCGATCGTACACCAATGTGTCTGCAAACGGATAAAGGTAAACAATTTGTAGGCCGTGAAATGGAATCCGTTCTACGAGAAAATAAAATTGATTACAGAGTAGCATGTAGTCCACAGACGAAAGCTGCAATAGCTGAACGTTTTATAAAAACTATTAAAGAAAGAATATGGTGATACTTTCCACACACAAACAATTGTCACTTCCTAGACGTTCTTCCAAGTATACTAGAGGCATACAATCGTATGAAGCATTCGTCAACAAAGATGGCGCCAGCCGACGTTTTTTTGCACAATGTTGCGCAGGCACACAAAAGTATAAAGCAATGTTATGGCAGACATATTTATAAAAATCTAAAGTACAACGTTAAAAATTAAGTTT
Organism: Copidosoma floridanum; assembly: GCF_000648655.2. The sequence goes on from NW_019379701.1 coordinate 262,540, forward strand.
AGATCGGTAAGACCAGATCAGTAAGATTTGGCTGAGCAAGACATTGACAGTTTCTTTTAAGAGAAAGAGTTTAGCAGAGTGCGAAAGGGATTGAACGAGGGCTTCTTAGAGGTTGACAAGATGTTAAAAAGTCGAGGTAAAAATGTTGTATAGAATATTTTGTAAGCTGGAGAGGGTGCCCTGAAAAATTAAATTCCTGAAGAGTAATTATTTAAAAGGTATTAAACAAAGGACAAATTTTGCGTTGTGTTGCCTAGCAACAGTAGCATGCAGTATAACTCTGATAATATTACTAAGCATTACGGGACAAAATTACCTCAGCAAAAGTTTGCAAGGTCAATGAGTGTTGGTACAACAGAGATTTAATTACCATTGACACTTCGATAGGCAGTAAAAGAAAGCGAAAGAAAAGTTACCGTAAAATGCATACTATGGCTACACAGTTATGTACATAGAGAACGTCCTGTGATTCATGTAGATTTATGTATACGCCCTGGTCTATACGAAAATATAAAAGAAATAATACTAGAAATCAATCGTTCTGATACTACGCGAAATCACGTGGATTTCTGTTTGAAAATAGGTTACGTAGTGACTAAGTTAGTCTGTTCTGAAACGGCGTACCATAAAACACGTATTGTTTACTATGATCTGAAAAATTATGTAAGATCGTAGGCTTTGAAAGTGCAACGTGTCTTTTCTTAAAAGATAACGATATTCGATCGGTTCATCCAGCAAATCTTGCTAAAGCTCAACCGTCGATGCTCATGATTTACAGTCACATCTGTGAACCGTACATTGAAGGAGGCGTTCAATTGCGGTTGGTGCGGGCGGTGACTTTAAACCTTTTAAGTTATGCGAACGGCTGTGTCAAAAATAAGATTTTCTTATCACCCGATGACATACCATTATTGTTTAACTCATTTCGTAACATTATAACCGATATAAGGGACCCGATTGGTAGACCCATACAATTTTACTTTGGAACGCTGATAGTAACGCTTCATTTAAAACGAATCGATTGAAAATTGTGGACCCCTACGAGGGCTATGTTATCACACAAAGTGGTGGTGGTGGAAGTCTGACCACAAATCATGCAAACAGTGGAGGAGGTGTTGGATGCATCTACGCTAAGGCCCCCTATCAACGAGGACACCGAGGTATCGGATCGTTCCTTGCCAGAGTATTTTGACGAGTTTTACCACTCATCAAACGAAGTGCGAAAGCTGTTGGTAAAGAAGCTGTTCGTGCAAGTATAAACAGTATGTCTGACGTTACCACTAGAAATATACCTTTCAAAGAGACATTTCGCACTCGTGTGATGGAGTCTGATAATACGCTGGAGAGAAAAGTGGAGGAAAAATTGGACAAGCTTATAGAAGGTTCGGGATATAAAGTTAACCGACTCGACGAGCCACTTCAGTTGTAATTGCTTCGTACAACTGTGCAGTCAAGGCGTGGTCAGCGTAAGAGTAAAAAGAAAAAAGTTAAGAAAACATGCAAGCAAGATAAAAAGAAGAAAAAGAAAACCATAAAAAAAAGAAGAAGGGACAGAGAACTGCAAGAGATAATTTTAAAAGTTAAATTTTTAAAAATAGCTTTTCAACACAGTCACTCTTGCGAGTGCTTAAAGTTTGAGGTGGTCAAAAATGACGACACTGCAAGGTAGTCAAAAATGTTCTGAGCCGGGTGGCTTCTCTTCGTTACTAACATGCAAGAAAAGCATAGTTTAAATTATTGAAATTAATAAAACCAGATACTAGTCATTTTTTTATAGCAGTGAAACGGGTTAATAAGCTAAAAGTATTGAAAAAAAAAAAAAAAAAAAAAAATTGTTTTATATATTTGCTTAGGGGCTTCAAAGGTGATATTAGTCTTTGAGGAGACTGATTTTAGCAGATTTTAGAACGAGCTGTTGTCAGATCCATGATCACAAGTTTACGCTAGTAGAGCGGCATGGTGCTACACAAGATTGTTAACAACAGCAATAGCAGAATTTAAAGCTTAACTGGCATCTGAATTTTTTTTATACAAGGTACAGTTGCATGTGAGATGAAGACATCTGCCTCGGTGTGGCTAATGTACTTCCATGTAGAGCCATGATATGCTTGGTTCTTAAAAAAAAACTTTTATTTATATATTTACATTTCGTGGGTAAAATATTGCTTAGCTATATATTTACATTGTGCTAAGAATTGTAGTTCTGTGTACGGCGTACACTGAAAAAATATCGGTGCTGCAACTACCCCTGTACGTGTATAGACAACACCGAATGCCTAATTAGCCACATCCTTGATCTCCTGTGCAGCAGGTGCACGAATCCGATACTGTAAAAGCACCGCACGAGGTAGCTGTGGTGTCAACTAAGTAATACAGCTGCAACCAAGGTTCAACTTTAGGGATCCCATGCACTCACTGCACGGGTTTGGTATTCTAGCAGCTCCGACCGTAGGGTATAACAGTTACATTGCTTATCACGCTATGGCTACCAGAATATTTTCTCAGTGTAGTGGTGGCAAAAAGCTTGCCTTTTCAGACGACTGCTGCATGAGCCCAACAAGAAATAAGTTCAATCACGATCCGCATGTAAGTATGTAAACTGACCATTGCATCATTTCATTAATACCCGTCTGCCTCAGCGTTGTTATTGTGACAGGATTACAAAGTGCAAATAGGAAACTAAAGATGTATTCTCTTATTTTGCGATTTATAAAAAAGTAAGCATCAATTATTTCTATGGATTCCATTGTGTTTCGGATTGAGTCAATGTTAAAAGGTGAGTTAGTAGAATAAGTTAAAGAACCAAATAAGTGCATGGTTAACGCTTTATAATATATTAAATTTACAGTGTTCGGTTTATGAGGCGTTTTACACGAAACGCTCCAGGCCTAAAAAATGTTGCAAATAGTATTTTTGATGTTTTTTTGAGTCAGCTTTTCCGTGAAGTGGTTAGTTTTCCGAAAAATTTTTATTTTCACTGAAAAAACACAAAACATGGTATAACTCAAAAAAGGCATTTTTAATACTTTTTTGACAGGCTAGACGAAAAGCTATGACTTTTTTACATTAAAAACGCCTTTTTTCACAGTGTACTCTCACTAAAAAATTCCAGTCAAACGATACCAAAGAGTTGACACTCGGCTGTCTGAACGTGTGCCAAAGGCCGACGCGCGACGCCACACCATGGTCCGCTCAAGTTAACTGTGAATATTATTAATTTAGAAATACTTTTTAAACAAATATTTTCTATTATTTTTAGTTTCAAAAAAAGTTTGAGATGTAGGCTATTCGGTTTTATTATTTTGTTGGGAAAAAAGTTGATACTCAGAGCTCATAGATGTTTTTTCTTTTTTATTTCAATGTTTTATCATCGATTGAAATGACAGTGTGGGATTTCAAAATACCTGGTAATAATTTTACAGTTGTATCATGATTTCGGTTATCGAAAATATCAGCAATACTAATGTGTTTAAGCTCCTCTTTTCTTTATAATACATTACAACTGTAAAAATGGAAGCTTGGTTATTATTTTAATGAAAAGATTGGGTTGAATTCTATATAACAAATGCATAGTTTTCCGAAAAATTACAAGCTACAATAAATCCCGACTTTTAAAATCTTTTTTCAGTTAATTAATAAAAAGTGATTGTTTTGTTGCAAATAGTTAGTTTTAGCGGAACGCCGCGCAGCGCCGGCCCTTGGCACGCGTTCAGACGGCCGAGCGTCTACTCTTTGGTATCTTTTAACTCGAATTTTTTAGTGAGAGCACACTGTGCAAAAGGTTTTCAATGTTAGAAAATTTTAGCTTTTCATCTTGCCTGTCAAAAAAAATATTAAAAATGCCTTTTCCGAGATATAGCATGTTTTGTATTTTTTTTTCAGTGAAAATAAAACTTTTTCTGAAAACTAATCACACCATCGGAAAGCTGACTGAAGAATACATCGAAAATGTTATTTGCAACGTTATTTTAGGATAGGAACAAGGCTGAGAAAACAAGCTGAAAACAGTGACTTTTAGCACTTGCGCGGTTAGTCTGGGAGGTTTAGCGTAAAATGCTTTACATACACAATTGTGGTGAAGCTGAAAACTGGTACTTCTTGCACAAATCGTGCTTACATCAATCATTTTCGGAATTGTAATTACCGTGGACCACGGCAACCAACATAGCATCAGTCTCAGCTCTCAAGTTTTTGATGCTACTGTTACGATGTGTGACATGTGCCATGCCAAGTTATCTTTGTCAGTTGAATGCACATTGATACAAAAATAGATACAAGAGATAAACTATAGATAAAAAAAATTTTGAACTATTTTTTTCCATCTGATCATGATTCTGTTTCCTTGTTGTGCTACCACCAAGTAAGTTAGTGACATTGACTATATTTTGGATCGTTTACTTTGCGAACTACGCTAAGTCTTAATTAATAAAGAACATACTGTCTGATTTATGTATACTTTTATTTTTCAGTCTTTTGGTGAAATAATGGTATGTTACCTATAGCTATAACAGCTCTTGGTTTCCGTCAAATAAGCCTTTATGCTACTACCTCTTCTAATTGCACAAAGCGTCTTATCATCCTGTACCATAGTGATTTGCACTGGTTTTTTTCTTTGCCATCCTTCAATCCAATGCCTTAAGGAAGCCAGATGTACTCACACTTTCAGTGTATGTATAATGGAGCTTTTAGACTGTCTTTTGATGTAAATATTTTTTCCGCCCTCAGGTGGTTTTGGGAGGCTAGTACTTCCTCGGGCAAAAAAGCAGTTTTCCGATACTCGTTCGAAAAGTCTCCTTTACGAACCTCGTTACGGACCTCGCCTTCGGCTCGGGCCGCAAACCTCTTGGTTCGCAAACAAAGACTTTTCAAACTCGTAGGAAAACTACTATTTCGCAATAGTGTGCGGAAAATAGGTGTTTTCCGCACTATGTTTAGTGTGGAAACTCGATTTTCCCGCATAGTATGCGGAAAAAGTTCGCGGCAAATATTTTCCGCACAGTGTGCGGAAAAGGTGTGTGGAAAAGGTTTTTCCACACTCTGAAAAGAATTTTGCTACACATCAGAAATCTCTCGGAAAACGAATTGAAGTACCGTCTGTGTACAACTATCGTAACCCTATCCGGTGTAATTTTCTGCTCTCAAATAAAATTCCATCTTAATGAGTTTTTTTTTTTAATTCTATGACACTATAATATATTAAAATTTTAGAAAATTTTGTTGGGAACCACAATCACATTGTGTTGGTGTGAGATCCTTTAACATAATTTGTTACAGTTGTAAGATTCTTTGAACATGTTACTTTTTAAAATGAAATTTTAATTTAATCAAATTTCTGTTGCTATATTTGTGCTCGTTTGGGTTCGCGATGCCGATCGATGCGCGTCTTCGGCTCGACTATATGCGAAGCGCGGTTGTATGAATATTTGAAAATCGCTAGCCGCTTTTCCGCGACGACATCGAGCGGCCGGCTTGCCGAACTGCCGCGCGCGTGTGTGTGTGTGTCATATACCGCCGGTAACTCTCGGATTTGGCGCAGGGTAAAGAAGATTACATTTTAGGGTGGCTGGTGGAGTTTCCATCGCGAGGGCCTTGAAAGTTCCTTTGATTTTTTTTTTCTGAGACTCAAGTGAGGGTAAAGTACCCAATTAGTAGAGTAAAACTAGAATCGTAAATACATGGCAAATCAAGTTGTCCGTTGATTTTCTCAAAATTGCAATTCTCCTGTCGTATACGTAGCACCTCCCCTTTTTTTTAACTGTACAAACATCCAATAATTAGGCAATTTTATAATGTAAGAAACGTGATTTTTTATGAATATACATATAGCTTGTGTTATCACTAATTTTTGTCCATATATACTTACTTACTTGAAAATGAAGACGTGGATTATTTGCAATATTATTAGTATGCAGTTTCTGTTTGAATACCAGGACTGGTGTTGTTTTTCATTACCTGATTATTGGGCTATTTTATTTATTTTATCCATTTATTTTAAATGACGAATGAGTATTGAAAAGTTTTTAGCTACGTTATTTTTTTTTTTTTTTTTTTTTTTTTTTTTTTTTTTTT
>NW_019379701.1:272091-285142 GCF_000648655.2 Copidosoma floridanum
ATCACAATTCAAGAGTGGCATTATTCAGCGAGGAAAATTTAACTTTCGATAAAGCAGTTAAATTGGCTACAACACGAGAAGCGGCACTCAGGAACGCAGCTGGTACGGAGAAGAGAAATCCTAATTTGGCGGAAGAAGACGCTGTTAACTATGTAAGGTCGCGAAAGCCTACAGGTAAACAAACAACTGATATGTATAAAAGTAAGCAAAACATGAGTAATCGCAGCATAACCGAAAATAAGAAAGATAGTTTTAATAACACAAAGCGAGGAGATTCTAAATCAGATTATATTTGCTTCTGTTGTGGTATACGTAATAGTCATATTGCTCGCGATTGTAGATTTAACGAAAGCCAATGTAATTTTTGCAAAAGAAAAGGGCACTTAGAGAAAGCTTGTTTTAAAAAGCATGGGAAAAGTAGTGTTCTTTTTGATCATAGAAAAAGTAAGGGTAATGTTAATCACATTGAGCTTGAAACAGAAGTAAATATAAAATCTGAAGGGATCGAGAAAGATAGCATGTATGATTTTTATCCTTTATTTACTGCATACGATTCTGTAAACGAAAATATTAACGACATTCTAATGATTGAAAACAAAGCAGAGCCATTATTTGTTAATCTTGATATTGAAGGAATTAATGTTAACATGGAAGTAGATACGGGTGCTTATGTCACTGCGATTTCCGAATGCGATAAAGACAGATTATTTCCGAATATACGTATAGAGCAAACTGTTATCAGTTTAAACAGTTGGGGTCAGATCAGTTTGAAAATACTTGGAATTTTAAAAAACTTAAAAGTTAATTTTCGAGGAAAACAGCATACGTTAGACTGTTATGTATTACAAGGAGAAGGCCAAATGTTATTAGGACGACAATGGTTAAAAGAATTCGATTGCTGGCCTTTGAAACTCGAAAGTAGCAATGTAAACAAAATTTATGCGTCACAGGTAGTTGAGTTGAAAGAAAAACTAATAAATCAATTTCCAGGCTTATTTACTGAAGGACAGGGCGAATATAAGGGTCGAAAAATTAGTTTAACTTTTAAAGATGATGTTAAACCTGTTCAGCTTAAGCCATATCATGCGCCCTTTGCATTAGCACCTAAAATTACGAATGAAATTAATCGTTTAATTACGGCGGGAAATTTGGAACCAGTTTCAGTCAGTAAATGGGCTACACCCATTGTTCCAGTACTGAAAAAAAACGGCGAAGTGAGAATTTGCGGAAATTTTAGGGTGACTGTAAATCCACAGTTAATAATAAAAAGACATCCGATACCTATAAAAGAAAAGATTTTTAAGACGCTTAACGTTGGTACATCTTGGTCTCAAATAGATTTAACGCACGCGTTTATGCAATTTAGTGTACACGAGAAATCAAGGGATGCACTGACTATCATAACCAAAGACGGTTTGTTCAGGTATACCAAGTTACCAGAAGGCGTAGCGTCTAGTCCTGCAGAATGCCAGGATATTTTGGAAGACATTTTAAAAGGAATTCCATACACGGAAATTTATATTGATAATATTTATTGTACAGGCAAGACGGTAGACGAGCATGTACACGTACTGTGCGAGATATTCAGTAGATTGGAAAATGCGGGTTTAAAAGTAAATATGAATAAATGCGATTTCTTTAAAGAACAAATCGAAGTGCTTGGATTTATTATTAATAAACATGGGTTGCAGCCATCCCCTAATAAAATCACCGCAATTAATAACGCACCAATCCCAAAATGTAAAAAAGAATTGGAAGCATTTCTAGGGTTGGTGAATTTTTATGAGAGATTTTTGCCTAAAAGAGTTGATTACATAAAGCCTTTATACGATTTAAAAAATAAAGTTATTTGGTACTGGAACAATGAGTGTCAAAGAGCTTTTACTTGGATTAAAGAGCAAATAACGTCAGAAAATGTGTTAACTATGTACGATCCGAATAAACAGTTAGTTTTAGCGTGTGACGCAAGTCAATACGGACTGTCAGCGGTGCTCTCGCATCGTTTTGATGATGGCTCAGAAAGGCCTTTAAAGTTACACGATTACCCACTAAATATTGGTAAAATTTTCTAAATCCGAAGATTATTGCTCCAGCCTCTTTATCTAGAATCGCTCTTTGAAATTCATTTTTGGGTCCAACAAAAATTTATCTGTGTTAATTCAAAGCCGCCTGCAACGATGGGCATACTTTCTTTCGGGTTTTCAGTATGATATAGAAGTAGTTAGATCAAAAGCAAACGGCAACTGCGACGCGTTGTCAAGATTGCCCGTAGACGATGACACTCATGTATTTGAATCTGAGTACACTAGTATGAATTATATCACGGAAGGCTTACCGCACGTTGATTTTAAAAAATTAGCAGGCGAAACAGCGAAAGATCCATTATTAAAGAAAATAGTTTCATGTGTAAAAAATGGATGGCCGTCAAAAATAAATTTTTTGTCAGATGCAGAGAAAATATTTTTTCATAAGCGTTCTGAATTGGATTTTGAAAATAACTGTTTAATAAGAGGTTATAGAGTAGTGATACCAGAATCTTTAAAATCAACTTTACTTGGGGAACTGCATGCCACGCATTTAGGCGTGGTCAAAATGAAGAAATTAGCACGGAATTATTTTTGGTGGCCTAAGTTAGACGAAAATATTAATGATATTGCGGGTATATGTAAAATTTGCTTAGAAGCACGGCCACAAGCTCCAAAAGTATCGCTTACACCTTGGCAATGGCCTGGCAAGCCTTGGTCGAGACTTCATATAGACTTTTTAGGTCCTTTTTACGATAATATGTTTTTAGTCGTTTTAGACGCTTACTCCAAGTGGACAAAGATAATAAACATGAAGAAAAACACGCAATCTGTTAAATTAATCTCTGTTTTCAAAAATCTTTTTAGTCGCTTCGGTTTGCCAGATCATATTGTAAGCGATAACGGACCGCAATTTAGAAGTTTAGAATTTCGAGAATTTTTAAAAAGAAACGGTGTGAAACAATCTTTTTCACCACCTTATCATCCGGCAACCAACGGCGCAGCCGAGAACTTTGTAAAAACGTTTAAGGACAAAGTGAGTAAGATTGTGCGTGACAATAAGTCTCTCGATGATGCCATAAATTTGTTTTTATTTGACTATAGGTCGACCGAGCACTGTACGACAGGAAAGTCACCTGCATATCTTATGTACAAAAGAGAGCTTCGGAACAGATTTGATTTGCTGAGACCTACTTTGCAAACAATAGTCGAGGAAAAACAGTTTTCTCAAAAACTTTACAAGTCCAGTAAGCGTAACTGCTTATTCGCTGAAGGAGAAACTGTTTACGCAAAAGATTTTACACGTGGCTCTAAAGGCAATTCAGAAGCAATAGTATTAAAGCAAATCACACCTGTTACCTATGAAGTAGAAATGAAAAACGGTATAATTTGTAAGAGACACGCAAATCAATGAAGTAAGATTAAGTTATCCAACGCTTTAAAAGAAGGGGAGATAAAAGAGTGTGATGACATTAACTTGCGACGTTCAGTAAGATTGAAAAACAAATCAAATGTTTAACATTAGTGCTGTAATATTTTCATGCACATGTATAATTTTTTTTCCAATTACTTTGTATTATGTTAAAGATAATATTCAATTTAAAACGAGGGGAATTGTAATATATGGTACTGATGGTAGTATTAGTAAAGCGTGACGTAAGCGTTACAATCAACGAAAGTAGAGACAAAGGTGCTAGTTGATAACGAGTGTAAGTTAGTCGCACCGGAGCCAAGGCCATGTACACTTCTACCTCATGTCATATTAAATAAATTTTGTACTTTTATATTAAGTCAAGTCGTAGTTGATTTCTCATTCATCCTTAATTCCTACAACACTACAATACTAATGCTTCAGTGAAATCTCTTGTGCAACAAAAAAATAGTAATTTTTTAGCAACACAAGCAAGTTGTAAAACTGATATGCCTGCACGCGATGGCTTTTCCACACTAGATAATAGATAATATTTTATAAATATAAACCAGTCTTTTATTCTTCCTCCCCAATTTTGGGAGGAGTTTTTTCCAGGAAACATACAAAATGATGATAAAAATCATAATAGTATGATTGATGAGTACAACAAGAGATTGAAGAAAGTTTGGACTGTTAAATTTAATGACATCTTCAAAATATAATTTCCCATTTTTATTTGATTTTTATCGATCATAAATTTTACAGTAATAAAGTGAGAAATAATAGATTTTTTCAAGCCATTGCGTACTGTAACCCACTCCCAGTACGGGAGAGACTCACCGAAGATTTATATCCGGTGTAAAAGCGATGTACATTATCTGAATCTATGACGTAAAACTCTCCAGCAGTTCAGAAATGGTTGATGGTTAAAAAAATCGACGATGCAGTATTAGAGAAATGAAATTTGGATGATTCGACAAGTAGCACGGTATTACAAAACATAAAAAGTGATAGCTGTGCTGCGAATGATCTGGATAAAAATTACTGCATTTTCTTGGAAAAACTTGAACAGCAGTTCTGCTTGCAGTATGGTGAAAGAGTTAAAGGTTACACACAATTCTAAGCAGTAAACCCACTAATGATATTTCTGTCCACAGAAGCTCAACTGTCGCACATTACGTCGCTTGAAAAATTTTTTTGCCTTTAGATGCGACCGGTAGTGTTGCTGCAGTACCCAATCGTATGGTATCGAATACCGTTATTTAGTACTATTGTTTATATATAGCTGTAAACAAGATTTATAGTCCGTTGGAAGTGGCAGAGGCATATATGTCCATTCAAACAGAAACTGCCATCATCTTTTTTGCGTTTTTTTACGATCTCTTTTAAAATATTACTTCGAAAAAAATTACTAAAATTAAAACTGACTCTGGCATAACTTTCTTAAAGGCTTGTAGTACAGCGTTCAACAGTTTAGATTCATACGACTACATTAATTTTATGTTTAAAGAAGTGGAAAATAAAAAAACTTCAAAAAAAGCTCTTACGATTATTCACACCTGCTCCTCCCACTTAATCAAAACAGTCATAAAAAAAAATTAAGGCATGCTTTTGAAATAAACATGAAAAGGATTATTGGTTGTGTGCAACAATTCTAGTAACTCATCTAAATCATTGCGAAAATCCCGAAGAGGCTCGAATTTACTTTGAATATCTTATTAGGATTTTTGGTCAAGAGAATAAAGATATCGGAATGAAAAATATGATTGACAAAACTTTGATAAATTGTAAAACAGGACACTACAACGAAGACAGTGACGATGATGAAGACAATGGTCCCATGTTAGTCTTGCTGTCATTAAAGGAAATAAATGAGGATGATTTAGAAAAAAACAATAACTTATAAAAGCAAGGAGAAAGAAAGAGTTTGTTATATTATTAAAAGCTTAAAGAAATTAAAAAACAAGTGGTAGATGGTGGCAAAATAACTGATTTGAAAAATAAATTCTATTTGTATTTATTTATAAGTTACATGACAGAAAATCCTCTTGCTTATTTTTTATTTTAGTTGGCAGGTGGTACTTCCAGATTTAGTACATCTAGGAATCCCAATTGAAAATGTCTGATGAAAACTGATAAAATTTCTTTTTGTCTATTTATACTCGGTTTTTGCAGAAGAAAAACCACATAAAAAACAATAACGTTCAAAAGTTAATTTTTTTCATATCTATTTTTTTACCAGCACAATATTGAACATAAGTAAATTGACTAATTGAGTACTACTATCTGGATAGCAACACCAAAACAGGCGGGTTCATATGTTTTACGTGAAATTGTAATAAAAGTTTTTCTTAATTTTTTTAAGATTCCATGTAAAATATTTGAACTTGAATTTGTCAATTTACTTATGTTCAATCTTACGCTAGAAAAAAATAGATATGATAAATATTAACTTTCAAACGTTATTGTTTTTTATGTGGTTTTCCTAGTGCAAAAATCAAATAGAAATAGACGAAAAAGAATTTTATCAGTTTTTATTGGACATTTTCGACTGGGATAGTAACGCTGTGGCTAAAAATGAATTTAAAATTTTTAAACATTAAATTTTAAATAAATGAGAAAAGATTCCAATCCCATGATCAATACAATGAGATAAAACAATTTTACAAGGTAAAATAAAAGAAAAAAGTAAGCTCTCACGATGACAAAACAGAAACAAAACAAAACTAGCGGACGGTGGGTACTTGGGTACCCAAGTATAAAGTTATTCTTCTATAAAATTATATGGCAAACAATATAATTAGGAGTATAAGAATACCTTTTATGAAACAGTATTGTGTGCGAAGGTAGTGCAATTATTGTCGGAATGAGTACACCTACGTTAATTGAGTATGGTATCAATTAAAATTTTAATATTTAATACATTAACGATTATAATTAATGTATGATGGCACAATACAATATAAATAATATATAGGCTGGCTAATACCAGACTGTTTGCTTTCCTCGAATCTACCAGTGATTTCAAAACAACTTCTTACCGCCTATGCTGGTTACATCCCTAACATCACGCTCACATCTGAGTATATAGGCTAGGCCGGTTCTGAATTCAACTTCCCTAGGGTGTTAGAGGGGGCTAGCTCGTGCTGTTGTACTAGTACTTTTGACCGTGGTGTTGGGGGGGGGGGAGAGACAGTGTGGCAGCTCGCGCTGTTGTACGAGGGATCTAAGGCATAATGCAGAGGGAAATCACGTGAACAAGCTTTTTTTTTCTCTCGCTTCAATGTAAGATTTGTGGATGGGAACACTGCATAAAAGAGCTTTCTCTCCTCTCACTCTTACCTGGGGCAGCTTGCGCTGCTGTATCGTACGCGTGCACGCGTGACTGTACGCTTATACGCGTGGTCGTACTTGAGCTTACGCTTTGACGTGTGATCGTACGCGTGCACGCGCTCGTGTATGCATGCACGCACAAGCGCACAAGCTCTTACATGAGTTAAGATTAGTGTATTTATAAACTTAAATTCTTATACAAACAGCATCATAGCTTAACGTTCAAAAAATTTGCATATGTGCATGCCATTGTTGTGGAATGTAAATCTCGCTCTTGTTCTGTAGTATGCAAGTCCTCAAAAGCTCAGTTGGTTAACCATCATTGGTATCAAATGGTTAATCATATTGTTTTATTAAAGACTTGAACTTTAAATTTATTAATTAACTATATTTCTTTTTCTAATTTTCAATTCTTGTCAGCAANTTTTAGAAAATTTTGTTGGGAACCACAATCACATTGTGTTGGTGTGAGATCCTTTAACATAATTTGTTACAGTTGTAAGATTCTTTGAACATGTTACTTTTTAAAATGAAATTTTAATTTAATCAAATTTCTGTTGCTATATTTGAGGCATGAAGACACTTTTTTTTTGGATGATCATTTGGTATTTTTGCATTAAGGGGGGATTTGCCCTGGGCCCGCACAATCTTCCTGGTGAATAATCAACTTATTTACTATTTTCCTCATACTTATTGCAAAAAATCTTGTACGCAACTCGTGCTGGACGATTTCTCACATGAGTCGTGATTGACTCGCACAAGTGGTTAGAGTTGACGAGAACGAGTGCCAATTAAGCACACGAGTGCATAGCATGAGTGCTTTTCCGTACTTGTTACATAAATAACTATTGTCAAATTTTTTATTACGAGCCAAAAAAAAATTTTTTTTTTTTTACTGTTAAAATCGTAGTTGTTCAAGTATTTTAATTTATTGCAAATATGTTATTACTGTTATAGCAAAATAACAAAGAAAAAAATAATACATCAGAAGATCTTTCATGAAAAAATAGTCAGTGCTGTACTGCAGTACTGTTTCCAAAAAAATATTTCTCTTAACACATTTCTTTCCTTGCTTTTCAATGAAAGCCACGCTAGTAGTACATGGTTTGAAATTTGCAAAATTATATTACCGGATTTTTAAAATAGTACAATAAGTTCATACTAAAAAAGATACGACGCAAACTTTGAATATAGGTATTTGAAAATCAAAGACTCATTTGGCACTGCAAACAAAAGTTCAACCGTGCAGGAATTCACAATCGCTTAGGTACATAAGAAAATTGATAACAATGCTATATATTTGATGTACAAATTCAAAGTGATGAGCCTTAATAAATCTCATAATGGTAACAGAAATATGATCTACCAATGCAAATCAAGTCCAATATCAAATTTGTTTACAATACAGCAAGCGTGGGTAACTTTCACTTCAAAAAGGAAATATGCTGATGATGATTTGCATAACTTTTCCCTTGTTGGGTGCAAATTAGATGATACTTGTAATATATGGTACTGATGGTAGTATTAGTAAAGCGTGACGTAAGCGTTACAATCAACGAAAGTAGGGACAAAGGTGCAAGTTGATAACGAGTGTAAGTTAGTCGCACCGGAGCCAAGGCCATGTACACTTCTACCTCATGTCATATTAAATAAATTTTGTACTTTTATATTAAGTCAAGTCGTAGTTGATTTCTCATTCATCCTTAATTCCTACAACACTACAACTGGCGACGAGGATAAAAGCATCAGATGGAAAATTTCCGTACTGAATGGCAGGCGCTCAAGGCAATGAAGTAGACGAAAATGCAGGCAATAAATCCTCAGTGTATACGCTCAAAAAGGAGGATTTAATTGACTGTCTATGCGAGTATCCTAGCATAGCAGTACTTGATCTTTTGACTTTAGACGACTTGAGAAAATTAGCAAAGAAAGTTCTGGAAGCTAATATTGAAAAGACAAAAGAGGCAGACGACAGTGAAAGTGAAGAGAACGAGAATTACGGTGAATATAAAATGGCCGACGGTGGAGACAAGTTCGAATTTATTAGTAAGAAAGAGGATTGGGATACTTACATAGAACGGTTGGAGATGTATTTTCTCGCTCATGACATTAAAGCAGAAAAACAAGTGGCCGTACTAATTACAAAAGTTGGAATGGATACGTATAAATTAATACGAGATCTGTGTGCACCAACGAAGCCAAAAGATAAACAGTTTGATGAGATCGTGAAGTTGGTGAAAGACCATCTTAGTCCAAAACGTAATGAAGCAATGGAAAGATGCAAGTTCCAACAAGCTAGGCAAGCTCCTACGGAAAGTATCGCTAATTACGTCGCTTGATTAAAAGAATTAGCTTTATATTGCAACTTCACGGACTTAAATATGGCGCTAAGGGATCAACTAGTGTGCGGCGTATATAATCACAATTCAAGAGTGGCATTATTCAGCGAGGAAAATTTAACTTTCGATAAAGCAGTTAAATTGGCTACAACACGAGAAGCGGCACTCAGGAACGCAGCTGGTACGGAGAAGAGAAATCCTAATTTGGCGGAAGAAGACGCTGTTAACTATGTAAGGTCGCGAAAGCCTACAGGTAAACAAACAACTGATATGTATAAAAGTAAGCAAAACATGAGTAATCGCAGCATAACCAAAAATAAGAAAGATAGTTTTAATAACACAAAGCGAGGAGATTCTAAATCAGATCATATTTGCTTCTGTTGTGGTATACGTAATAGTCATATTGCTCGCGATTGTAGATTTAACGAAAGCCAATGTAATTTTTGCAAAAGAAAAGGGCACTTAGAGAAAGCTTGTTTTAAAAAGCATGGAAAAAGTAGTGTTCTTTTTGATCATAGAAAAAGTAAGGGTAATGTTAATCACATTGAGCTTGAAACAGAAGTAAATATAAAATCTGAAGGGATCGAGAAAGATAGCATGCATGATTTTTATCCTTTATTTACTGCATACGATTCTGTAAACGAAAATATTAACGACATTCTAATGATTGAAAACAAAGCAGAGCCATTATTTGTTAATCTTGATATTGAAGGAATTAATGTTAACATGGAAGTAGATACGGGTGCTTATGTCACTGCGATTTCCGAATGCGATAAAGACAGATTATTTCCGAATATACGTATAGAGCAAACTGTTATCAGTTTAAACAGTTGGGGTCAGATCAGTTTGAAAATACTTGGAATTTTAAAAAACTTAAAAGTTAATTTTCGAGGAAAACAGCATACGTTAGACTGTTATGTATTACAAGGAGAAGGCCCAATGTTATTAGGACGACAATGGTTAAAAGAATTCGATTGCTGGCCTTTGAAACTCGAAAGTAGCAATGTAAACAAAATTTATGCGTCACAGGTAGTTGAGTTGAAAGAAAAACTAATAAATCAATTTCCAGGCTTATTTACTGAAGGACAGGGCGAATATAAGGGTCGAAAAATTAGTTTAACTTTTAAAGATGATGTTAAACCTGTTCAGCTTAAGCCATATCATGCGCCCTTTGCATTAGCACCTAAAATTACGAATGAAATTAATCGTTTAATTACGGCGGGAAATTTGGAACCAGTTTCAGTCAGTAAATGGGCTACACCCATTGTTCCAGTACTGAAAAAAAACGGCGAAGTGAGAATTTGCGGAAATTTTAGGGTGACTGTAAATCCACAGTTAATAATAAAAAGACATCCGATACCTATAAAAGAAAAGATTTTTAAGACGCTTAACGTTGGTACATCTTGGTCTCAAATAGATTTAAAGCACGCGTTTATGCAATTTAGTGTACACGAGAAATCAAGGGATGCACTGACTATCATAACCGAAGACGGTTTGTTCAGGTATACCAAGTTACCAGAAGGCGTAGCGTCTAGTCCTGCAGAATGCCAGGATATTTTGGAAGACATTTTAAAAGGAATTCCATACACGGAAATTTATATTGATAATATTTATTGTACAGGCAAGACGGTAGACGAGCATGTACACGTACTGTGCGAGATATTCAGTAGATTGGAAAATGCGGGTTTAAAAGTAAATATGAATAAATGCGATTTCTTTAAAGAACAAATCGAAGTGCTTGGATTTATTATTAATAAACATGGGTTGCAGCCATCCCCTAATAAAATCACCGCAATTAATAACGCACCAATCCCAAAATGTAAAAAAGAATTGGAAGCATTTCTAGGGTTGGTGAATTTTTATGAGAGATTTTTGCCTAAAAGAGTTGATTACATAAAGCCTTTATACGATTTAAAAAATAAAGTTATTTGGTACTGGAACAATGAGTGTCAAAGAGCTTTTACTTGGATTAAAGAGCAAATAACGTCAGAAAATGTGTTAACTATGTACGATCCGAATAAACAGTTAGTTTTAGCGTGTGACGCAAGTCAATACGGACTGTCAGCGGTGCTCTCGCATCGTTTTGATGATGGCTCAGAAAGGCCTTTAAAGTTACACGATTACCCACTAAATATTGGTAAAATTTTCTAAATCCGAAGATTATTGCTCCAGCCTCTTTATCTAGAATCGCTCTTTGAAATTCATTTTTGGGTCCAACAAAAATTTATCTGTGTTAATTCAAAGCCGCCTGCAACGATGGGCATACTTTCTTTCGGGTTTTCAGTATGATATAGAAGTAGTTAGATCAAAAGCAAACGGCAACTGCGACGCGTTGTCAAGATTGCCCGTAGACGATGACACTCATGTATTTGAATCTGAGTACACTAGTATGAATTATATCACGGAAGGCTTACCGCACGTTGATTTTAAAAAATTAGCAGGCGAAACAGCGAAAGATCCATTATTAAAGAAAATAGTTTCATGTGTAAAAAATGGATGGCCGTCAAAAATAAATTTTTTGTCAGATGCAGAGAAAATATTTTTTCATAAGCGTTCTGAATTGGATTTTGAAAATAACTGTTTAATAAGAGGTTATAGAGTAGTGATACCAGAATCTTTAAAATCAACTTTACTTGGGGAACTGCATGCCACGCATTTAGGCGTGGTCAAAATGAAGAAATTAGCACGGAATTATTTTTGGTGGCCTAAGTTAGACGAAAATATTAATGATATTGCGGGTATATGTAAAATTTGCTTAGAAGCACGGCCACAAGCTCCAAAAGTATCGCTTACACCTTGGCAATGGCCTGGCAAGCCTTGGTCGAGACTTCATATAGACTTTTTAGGTCCTTTTTACGATAATATGTTTTTAGTCGTTTTAGACGCTTACTCCAAGTGGACAAAGATAATAAACATGAAGAAAAACACGCAATCTGTTAAATTAATCTCTGTTTTCAAAAATCTTTTTAGTCGCTTCGGTTTGCCAGATCATATTGTAAGCGATAACGGACCGCAATTTAGAAGTTTAGAATTTCGAGAATTTTTAAAAAGAAACGGTGTGAAACAATCTTTTTCACCACCTTATCATCCGGCAACCAACGGCGCAGCCGAGAACTTTGTAAAAACGTTTAAGGACAAAGTGAGTAAGATTGTGCGTGACAATAAGTCTCTCGATGATGCCATAAATTTGTTTTTATTTGACTATAGGTCGACCGAGCACTGTACGACAGGAAAGTCACCTGCATATCTTATGTACAAAAGAGAGCTTCGGAACAGATTTGATTTGCTGAGACCTACTTTGCAAACAATAGTCGAGGAAAAACAGTTTTCTCAAAAACTTTACAAGTCCAGTAAGCGTAACTGCTTATTCGCTGAAGGAGAAACTGTTTACGCAAAAGATTTTACACGTGGCTCTAAAGGCAATTCAGAAGCAATAGTATTAAAGCAAATCACACCTGTTACCTATGAAGTAGAAATGAAAAACGGTATAATTTGTAAGAGACACGCAAATCAATGAAGTAAGATTAAGTTATCCAACGCTTTAAAAGAAGGGGAGATAAAAGAGTGTGATGACATTAACTTGCGACGTTCAGTAAGATTGAAAAACAAATCAAATGTTTAACATTAGTGCTGTAATATTTTCATGCACATGTATAATTTTTTTTCCAATTACTTTGTATTATGTTAAAGATAATATTCAATTTAAAACGAGGGGAATTGTAATATATGGTACTGATGGTAGTATTAGTAAAGCGTGACGTAAGCGTTACAATCAACGAAAGTAGAGACAAAGGTGCTAGTTGATAACGAGTGTAAGTTAGTCGCACCGGAGCCAAGGCCATGTACACTTCTACCTCATGTCATATTAAATAAATTTTGTACTTTTATATTAAGTCAAGTCGTAGTTGATTTCTCATTCATCCTTAATTCCTACAACACTACAA
>NW_019379701.1:286618-299804 GCF_000648655.2 Copidosoma floridanum
AATTTTATCAGTTTTTATTGGACATTTTCGACTGGGATAGTAACGCTGTGGCTAAAAATGAATTTAAAATTTTTAAACATTAAATTTTAAATAAATGAGAAAAGATTCCAATCCCATGATCAATACAATGAGATAAAACAATTTTACAAGGTAAAATAAAAGAAAAAAGTAAGCTCTCACGATGACAAAACAGAAACAAAACAAAACTAGCGGACGGTGGGTACTTGGGTACCCAAGTATAAAGTTATTCTTCTATAAAATTATATGGCAAACAATATAATTAGGAGTATAAGAATACCTTTTATGAAACAGTATTGTGTGCGAAGGTAGTGCAATTATTGTCGGAATGAGTACACCTACGTTAATTGAGTATGGTATCAATTAAAATTTTAATATTTAATACATTAACGATTATAATTAATGTATGATGGCACAATACAATATAAATAATATATAGGCTGGCTAATACCAGACTGTTTGCTTTCCTCGAATCTACCAGTGATTTCAAAACAACTTCTTACCGCCTATGCTGGTTACATCCCTAACATCACGCTCACATCTGAGTATATAGGCTAGGCCGGTTCTGAATTCAACTTCCCTAGGGTGTTAGAGGGGGCTAGCTCGTGCTGTTGTACTAGTACTTTTGACCGTGGTGTGGGGGGGGGGGAGAGACAGTGTGGCAGCTCGCGCTGTTGTACGAGGGATCTAAGGCATAATGCAGAGGGAAATCACGTGAACAAGCTTTTTTTTTCTCTCGCTTCAATGTAAGATTTGTGGATGGGAACACTGCATAAAAGAGCTTTCTCTCCTCTCACTCTTACCTGGGGCAGCTTGCGCTGCTGTATCGTACGCGTGCACGCGTGACTGTACGCTTATACGCGTGGTCGTACTTGAGCTTACGCTTTGACGTGTGATCGTACGCGTGCACGCGCTCGTGTATGCATGCACGCACAAGCGCACAAGCTCTTACATGAGTTAAGATTAGTGTATTTATAAACTTAAATTCTTATACAAACAGCATCATAGCTTAACGTTCAAAAAATTTGCATATGTGCATGCCATTGTTGTGGAATGTAAATCTCGCTCTTGTTCTGTAGTATGCAAGTCCTCAAAAGCTCAGTTGGTTAACCATCATTGGTATCAAATGGTTAATCATATTGTTTTATTAAAGACTTGAACTTTAAATTTATTAATTAACTATATTTCTTTTTCTAATTTTCAATTCTTGTCAGCAATTCATAAGGAAAGGCTGCGTATAGGTAATTTGAATGAAAACATAATGTGTTTGTTTATAACATTTATTGATAATAACTTTACTTTAATATGTACGAGTAAAAATTTAATTTAATATTTTACTGCACAATCGACGACATTTTCACTAATAAGCCAGTCTGGATTTTTTTTCAAACGTAAGCATTCTTTAAGTAAGTATGATCTATGTAATGCACAAGACAGCTGTTTGTTTTTGAAATTCTGTTGTGCATGTGTAAGATATATGGGTGAAGAGTTATCCTCAATTTATTTCAAGGAAGGACAAATTGTTGATAAATGATAAACTTCGCATGCTAAGAGTGAACTAACGTACTTGATTTCACCATTACCACACACATAAATTCTTTTACAAATTTTAGCAAGAGTAGCGAAATGATACTTTATACCATTTATTGTACGTAATGTCACCATCATACCACTCAACACAATGCACTTCCAGCGTCTAATGATTGTTATATAATTTCACTTTGTCCAATACTTCATTGTAAGCACAAGGTGGCTTAATTATCCAATGCCCAAAAATGTTCCCTTGTAATGATACAACTGCAATCTCTTTCGGTATTTAATTTTCATCTGCACCGCAAAAGCCTTGAATATCTATGATAAAATCCATGACTTTAAAATTACTACACTCTTTTATAACCTTTAATTTTAGAAAAAGATTTTTCATTCGATGAGTATCCATCAGTTGTGATTTAAAAAAAAAATGAGAACGATTTATTTTTCTTTTCCTCGTCTTTGCCGTTAACAATGGGCTTCTTTTCCTCTTTGCTGTCACTCTTGGCACTTTTCCACATTGTGAAGAACTAAGGAAAAAAAGTTAAGCAATAACTATTTTTAACTTCTCTTCATCAGAGCTAGTGACATCTTCTTATTTCATTTGAAAATGCAGTTTTTCCATTCTCTTAACATTGTGAATGGCACAAATGGATGTATACGAACCATTTTGATATGAGCATGCGCTTGCTAAAACTGGTAGTTCAAATGACGGATAGTCCGCCATATCAGTAACTTGAAATTTGAATCACTCAAGCCATTTTTTCTTTATCTCACCGATCACAAAAATATTTGAAGCATCTTAAAGATTTTCTCGCAGCACGTTGGCAATGTCGGTGTGGTTTATATCACCTGATTGCCAATCTAGTCCATGATAGTTGTGCTCAAGCCATAAATTCTATCGTTTGTATTTATCACTTAATTTACGCCAAGAAGATGGTGGCTTAAAGAGAAAAACACATGGCTCAACATTTTCATTAAGCGAAAGAATTGCCAACTCTTTTAACACGTCATCATTACCAGGCTTCTTGAAGCCCTGCATGATTACTACGTACTCCATCACGATGAAGACTAACTTTAATGACTGATACTAAAGTATTTTAATCTTCAGACAAATCTAGACAAGTTTTTTCACGTCTCTACTCACATTTTATTTAACTATACGATCGTGCAAAATTAGACGATACGCAGCTGTTCCTTGCAGGAAATTATCTTTTAACTCAATCTCCAAACGCACATCAACTGGCATGCTTTTCAAAGCTTTATTTTTTTTTAAGCGCTCAATAACGATGAGGGTCATGTGTGTAATAAAATCTTTATTACCAACCATGGGTTCTATTTCTTTGGCATAGTAAAAATTTTGAAAATTTGTATAAATACTGTGGAGTAATGCAAACTGATTGTTGTCAATGTTGATATTGAAATTACCGTAGGGATCACACTGTGAATTAAGAAATGATTTAACATTACTCATATCACAATGATCAAAGCGGCTAGTATTTACTGCTTTTTGACCGTAACGATTTGTTTAAAACCCTAAAATGACGAAGCGCGATTTTTCAAGCTGATTTGATGTTATGACAGTTCAAACATCTTTTAAAGTTAATGGGAGGAGAGGGTACTTATACAGCTTCCAATCACGAAAACTCATAAAAAATAGGTCGGTATTTTGCAATAACATCAAGCAGGCTAATTTTTCGCCTGTCTAATGCATTGACATAAGGCATGAGACACTTCATACGAATCAATGAAATTTTAAAATCCTCGTAAGCATCGTCACCAGCTGTTTGTATGATTGCATTTAAGTCATTTCTCGATTTTGTGAGAACCAATTCACGCTTTGCGTTTACAACATTTTTACGATAGTCTTCAGCAAAGCCGAGTATCATACTCAATGGTAGGAAAACGTCAGTCGTTTTCTAGCATTAAATTTTGAGTGGGATAGTGTGACACCCAACCCTTCATCAATGTTGTTATGCCAACATTTTTGCTCTTATCTATTTCAACGTCGTTAAAATCGTAGCGTATTTCTTTAAAAAAATGACAAATAGCATTGTTAACTAATGCAGTTTGTGTAACTACAGCATCATTGGTCAATGTAAGCCTCCCACAAATATGTAAAGCACTATGCGAAGGTAACAGACATCAATCTTAATGTTGAATCAAAATACAAATTTCATCACTATTATTAAATGCCGATAAGTCATTGGATGATGAGCATAAATTTTATACTGTGCCAGTAACTCGTCAAATGTGATACTTGCCAGAATGTTTAGAATTTTTTCCATCCTTAACTCGAAGTGCATTTATTCGAAGTAACGCTACAGGCTGATCCGACTCATAAGTTACGTCTGATCTGAGTATACGTTTTATGAAGCCTAATACTGACCCTAATGAGTCATACGGTCGAAAATCAATCGGATGACTGCATTTGAGTAAGCTGCAAAGCGTATTATTATTTGGCCTTAAACTTATTGAGATATTTTTTTATGTTAATTCATCGATAAGATAAGTTACTATGTGTTCGATTTCATAACTACCTGTTGGTAGAGTAATTATCTCACCACCCACATACAGTTTATGATGACCCTCGTGAATGTTAGGCATAAAATTAAATGTAAGTAGTTCTACTAATCCAAAAACATAATTTCGATACGGTAAAAGTTCAATCAGAGAAAAATATTGTGCTTTGAGAACAGACGATGAGCCAGTCAAATTTAAAGTGAATGTTTCTCCCAGAACGATAAGTAAGCAAATAATAACTTGACGTATATTTATTGCTTGTATAGGTTTGCGGTTAAGGTACTAGAATGAAAATCTGAGACATAGGTGGCCACAGTTATATGCATTAAACTCTTGATATCGTTCATAATTGTACCCAACATTATCAACTTTGAGATGTAAAATTAAATTCAAAGGGGGTTGAAGATCACCAAAACTATCAAAATATGTAACATTATTCCCGCGTTTTCTGTAGGCAACCCAGTAAGTACAGGGTCTATCTTTATCATCTAGATTACCAACAGCTGATTCATTCTTAAGTGGACTACTAGATGGCATATCATTCCTCATGTACACTTCTCAAAAATGTGGGATTTTCAAAATTTCCGCGTATTTTATAACATTCTGGTTTGTAAGTGCTCTATTGAATGGTTTTACTCGTAAAACTTTTTTTTTTTTGTTATTTATTTATTTATTGTTTTTTTTAAACCCCTGTTCTGGTTTCAAGTAGAGACCCAATACTTTTTTATGAGATTGAAAAAAAGACCTTTACCAACAAAATAGCTTACATTTTGATTCATATCATCATTATTATGATAGGCTCGCTCCATTACCGATAACACCTATTGCGCTTAGACCTGCGAACGCACGGATAAAATAGGGTAAAAAAATTACTAATTCTTGGAGGTAGAGGTAGAATACAAGGTTTTAAAAAATTTTTTTAATTACGAGCTTTTTTTATATTGTCTCGAGCCCCCTTCCAAGCCGAATTTACAAAACAGCTGTCTTTTCACCAATTCTTAAATTTTTTGCTTCAAAGCGTCGCCAAGAAATTTCTACAAAAATTTTGTTTCCTACGTTTCTAACCGTAATATCTTCAAAATTCTGGGAATTCGCTATGTCATTCTGCTTATAAGCTTCATCTAGAGGATTGATGCCAGGATCAGCGTGAACAAGTCTTTTAAACAACTTGGCTTCCGGGCCGCAGTATCGATAACCTGGTACATGTTGTTCTATAGGTAAACTATTAATTAGTCTATAAATCACTCCACCGCCTTTCTTTCGGTGAATGATCATCATTGTTCAAGAACTCGGTTGTAAATGATGTTAAAAGTATAAAAACACTCTTTTTATAACTTCAACAACCAGATGTACGTGAATCATTGCACAGTCAACATAAGTTTTATTGAGCAAAGAATAAAACTTCCCGTTGAAAATTGTGACACACGTGTTAAACAAGAGAAAAAAATAAAACCGTATGGAGATCTACTCCCTAACAGTATTAGGGCTATTTTTTGTGGTCCTTGAAACTGTGGAAAGACAAACAGTTTACTCAGTTTAATAATACATCCTAATGGATTAAGATTTGAAAATGTACATATTTACTCAAAATTACTGAATCAGCCAAAATATAAGTTTTTGAAGGAGCTATTAAAACCTATTAAGGATATTTAATTTTTTCCATTTAGTGAGAATGAAGTTGTAATAGCACCAGATAAAGTACTCCCCAATTCTATCATGATTTTCGATGGTGTAGCGTGTGAAAAACGAGACAATTTTAATGCATTTTTTTGTATGGGGAGATGCAGAAACGTTAATTGTTTCTATCTATGTCAATCTTACGCACAAGTTCCAAAACATTGGGTTCGAGATGATGTTAATCTGTTAACAATATTTAGACAGGATGATATAAATTCAAAACACATTTATCACGATCATGTAAATTCAGACATGACTTTTGCAAAATTCAAAAACTTATGCATAAAATGTTAAGAGGATGAAAAACATAGACTTATCGTGATAAATAAGGATCGAGATGTTAAGGAGGGTAGATATAAAAAAGGGTTTGATTGTTTCACTATAAATATAACACACACACATTAAAATTATTTTAGTATTCCAATTTTCAACAAACAGGCAACATGTCTGAATTTCGTCGGGAAAAAAAGGTCTTCGACAGATTGAAAAGTCTAGAGAAGCTATAAATCATAAGCATAGATTGTTGAAAAACGAAAGATCAAATTTCAACAAAGCTATCGGTGAAACGTTTGAACCAATCATCGATCCTCTTCAAGAAATCATTAAAGAAAGCAAGACAAATATTACTTTCCCAGATTCTATACCCTTATTTGGTCAAAAGAAGTTAAGTAAACGCATGCAGAAAAGAAAACGACATGCTCATAAATCTCCACTGTTACGGTCATCCATTATTTAAGATAGTGACGCTGATGTTTCTAGTGATAGTACTACCAATCTATCCAAGCCTACTTTTCAAACTCAAATGTCTCAAACATAGACTACAAAATAGATTGCTCGTTCTTATGTACGGCACTGAAGCACAAGTAGAAAGAGACACAATATAGAACGTGTATATCTCTCTCTCTCTCTCTCTCTCACGTTGCTAACGGTGAGGAGGTTGCATCAGCTGGCCTAAGTTTACTGACCCCCACCTTTGGCAATGTGCGAGAGAGAAAGATACCCACGTTCGATGTTGTGTCTCTGTATACTCGCGCTTCAGCGTCGTACATAAGAACGAGCAGTCTACATTTCTTATATGTCTATGATCTTGAACACCTATGAGTCATAGCACTGATGACTTTAATGTTTCTTCAAATAGTAGACAAAAAAAAATTTGACCAATTAGATTAAATTTATGGTGTACAAAAAGAGAACGGAGTTTACATACTTGGTAATTTAAAAATAAGTTATGATAATAATCAAATTCCAATAAATGAGAAAACATTTCCTATAACCATTAAATTAATGAAAGTGTTGATTAAAAAAATTTTGACAAAAATCTTATCATGAATGTTGATTTAATAAATCATTATCTTCTTTTGGAAACTTCGAGAATGCATAGAAAAAAATTTGATAAAAATGCAAGTGTGGGGAATCAAAATAGTATGAAATTTAATATTGGTGTAATTATTGAAAAAAAAACAAGGTGGTTAATTACCGCAATCAAAAATCGCACGTTTAAATATGCAGACAGACTATGTGTGTTGGGATGATCCCAATGAGATAGTTGATCGCCTTCGATTGCTAATTGCTGAGAGATCAGTTAGAAATAAAATTTATTCAATTCTCGAAGAGTTGCGAGAACGTAGTAGTATACATTAGGCTGATAATCAATCTTCACTTCAGTATCAGTATAAATATTAACGTATTCGGAAGTAAGTTAAGTCAAACTGAGGTTAGTAGCGTTCGAGGCCCTCTGGGCATTGCATATTGACTTACTTCAGGTGGCCAGTATAATTTGAATAACAAAAGATTGCGCAATGTTACAAACCAATACAGCTTCAGAATGCAGTAAATTATGCTTGTTTAGATAAAAAAACTTGAAGTTATTGTTGAAAAAATCGACAATATTTGAATTGTCACAGACAACTTGGAAAAAGAATTTCTATTTATTCGGGCCTTGACAACAACTGTTCATCTAGAAACTTAAAAACGTCTCATTTTGGGACGTGGAGGCCATTTTTGCATTGTCACGAACTGTGTGGAAATGGAACGTGTTGTTGCATGTTTTCCTTCCCAACTTCAGATAAATTTTCTGGAACGAACTGGTTTTTATTACTCCCTTTGTGGCTATGTGTTTCTTGAAAACTTTCTCTCGCATTTTTTCTTCTCCTTTCCTAATATTTTATTTTTCCTCCGTTATCTTATAATGTCCCCAAAGTAATGTATCAGTAGAAGTAGTAGAAATATATCTTTTATCATCAAAAGAGCTGAGAGCTATTTTACTTCGTTTCTTAGTATGGATTTTCTAATGACGGGATCTAATACTTATTTGCTCTTGTGTAATACTTTTGTTTAAATCATGCAGACACCTAACGTAATCGTCAAAATTTATTGTGGCTTTTACGGTATTAGTTTTAACTCCGTTTGCTTTTTTATAATGCTTTGGTCTTGCAAGAGGATACTATACATCTAACTTCTGAGACCTGCAAATTTTATTGTAATATTACCATTACATTCGCCTTTTGTAAGTTCTACAATTTTTTTGATTTCCTGAGGTATATTGATGGTACATTACTTCACTAGGGCACAAAGTACAAATATGAGCGCCCGAAGGGCGCGATTGTTGTATGTTGGTGCCCGAGTCGCATATAATGTTTTTCTTACCGAGGGCGCAAAGTGCAATTTGGCGCCCGTGGGCACACTTTGCGCCCGGTAAATCACTTTGGACCCTACGGCAGAAAAGTACTTTGGGCCCGGAGGGCGCTAAAAATTGTTCTGCCTGTGGGTCGAAAGTGATTTACCAGGCGCAAAACGGCAGTTGCACTTTAGGCCCATGGTAAGAAAATTTGTTGTTTTCTGGGTAATTGAAAGTATCAGATTCTTGAATATCCGTTTTTATCAATTCATAAATATTGTGGCTTATTATATCGTATATTAAACTATCTGTGTCAGTGTAGAAAAGTTTACAGTTATTATGCAATTTAAAAAGCATTTAATCGCAGTGAAAGTGATACACAAGCGTTTTTGATAAGTCCAATACACTTAGCCCAATGTTTATGGGCATTCTCATCATAACTTCTGTTAGTTGCAGTTGAACTGCTATAAAATTTTCATCTAAAATGTCACAGCAATAGAAATTAGATTTTTAAATGTAGGCTCTAGCACCATATGTCCTTCCTCATGATTAAAAAGTTTTTTAAACTTATTCTTAGCTTTTTTTTGTTCACTGCTATTTAAGTCAATTTACGCTTTGAGCCATGTACTCTACCAAAATTTTGAAGCTCAATGAATTTTTGTTACTCTTAATCTACGAGCTACTGCCTGTTTTAGTACTTTATAATGCAGAACATATTTACGCTTATTATCTATTGTTGTCATCAACTTTTTGTGCTTTGATCCTAGAGCTGAAATGTGCTCAAAGCAGAATGGTATATTCTTATGGAAATGGTGAAGATCCATGAAATATTCCAAATCAACCTCTAAAATATAACCATAGGCGCTATCTTTGCTAAGCTTATAAAAGTCATGTGGTAGTTGTTTAATACTGAACCCACTTGAACCCACCATCAAGTCGTGGTTGAGTCATAGCCCAACTACACAAATTATTAACATCAGAGTAAATTATAAATTTTTCTGTTTCATCTTTTTCATAATCATCCATGTACTGATTATTCGCCTCCGAGTATCTATTACAACATTGACTTATTCCTCCTCTCATACCTTTTTCAAAAAACATAAACATGTCAACGTTCAAGCGAAATCTGTAAAAGTAAAAAAAATTATATAGAAGAAACTGTAATGTAAGTTATAAGTTTAATATTAAAATTTGTTGTTAAAAATAAGTTGTATGAGTACGTATTGAAACTTACGTTTGTCTTTAATATCGATTGGGAGTCTTGATATTTTTGATTGCAATTGTTATGAGCAGGTCCTCTATATCTAAACAAAGTTTTATCTTAAAAGGAAAATTTGTAATACTTACTCGGTACTTAAATGACAATGGTCATGAACTTTTTCAATATTCCTAATTGCTTTTTCACATATATGTGGCATCTATCAGCATTAAAAAAGTCAAAATCTTCCTCACCAGTCAGTGGTCTCATAGCTACTGGATTATCATGTAGGTTTTATAATTCTACGATAATGTCGATTATTTTTTTTACAAACCAAGGTGTCATATCTTCGTTGTCTTCACATGTTTGCCCATAACACATATATTTTGATTTAGTACTAACAAAACTATACTTTACATAAAATCCTACACTTACACAATAAATGGCACTGTATCTTTATCTTGTGATTTTTAAATTTTAATATATTATCATCATTTCTCGGTAAAGTTACTTAATATTTATTTACTTGAACACATTCAACTGCATGAGATGCTTTTTTTTTATTAGTTAAAAAGTAATGTAGACAACGATCGCAGATATATTTTTTATGATTGTATTTACTTAGA
This sequence comes from Copidosoma floridanum, assembly GCF_000648655.2. Next base: position 296,808 of record NW_019379701.1, read on the forward strand.
GAGCTACTAATAAGCCGAGATAAATGTTTAATCAAATATAATGATAACGGTATATATTATTTTCATCATCGTTATTATCAATACCAATAGGATCACCAGCTTGACTCTCCTCTGATTCATTATCTTGTTCTCCTTCTTCATCCTTATCAATAGTAAAATTTTCTTTTGGGTCATACTCTTCGTCTTCTTCTATATTCTTCTCTTTTTCTTCTTCTGATTCTTCTTCTACCTCTTCAACTTCATCATACAAATAATTATCATCTTTTGCATTAATACCTGCATTGATTTTTTTATTTTTTATCTTACTATGCATATCATGGTAATATTTTTGTATAGGAAGCAAATTTGTGTGCTTATCTTGTTTTTTTGCTGTTGAGTGAAGAGGTAACGTAGAATATTTTTTCATTTTTTCTAAAAAAAAAAAATTAACTAAAATATTGTCGTTTTCTTTCCAATTTTGATACTTGCGTTGGTTGTACTGGAAAGATGATTTCACTCAAATTATATTTACTCTTATATTTTTCGTGACTAGAAACTCAATTTGTATTATAACGCATATTGTGGAGGGTGGATAAAATTATCCACAGAAAACATTTTTCATCAGTATTTTTAACATTTACACAAGCTTTTTTTATGATGAAATAAGGAAGTTCAACGTATAAAGTACCGCTTATTGCGTGACATTTAATAATATTTATTACTAATTTTAATATAGCATGGAAACTCCAACCATAATTTTGCTGTTGAAATTCCTCTATACTAATAGTCAGTGGTTGTTGTACATTAATTTTGAACTATTCATGTGATTCTGCCGTACTAAAAATGCTCTCAGATTTAGCATTAAAATATTTAACTTTAATCATCTCAGTATCATTTTTTACTACTGCAAATTCTGTTTTCAGTAAAGTGTTAATTTTTAAAGAATTTCGTGTTTTTACAAGTTCTTGAACTTTTAAAACGAATTGTTGTTTAGCAGACTTAAGAAATTTTACTATATCTAAATGCTTACTATTCACAATCACAGTGGTCTGAATACGATTTTTTAATGCGCTATTGATTTTTTACCACGTAACACTTTGATCATCTTGCGTAACAGACATAGAAGTACTTGATCCGCGCACTTCTGATTTTTTATAAAATGTTGCTAAGAAGTTGATATTAGACTCTTAAAATTTTATAACTTACGTTCGATAAATGATAATAATTTTATAGATTTTTTGTAGTCTAAAATTTTAAGCACAGTTTCACAGTTATCAAAAAGATTTTAAATACTACTCATACTTTCTCCATTCAGTAAACGTTGATGTTCAAGTCGCACTATATCACAAAAAATGACATAACGTTTAACAACATTGGCATCATTTATATTCTCAAAAATCTGATCCATGTTATTAACTGAGATCTCCTTCGTACTTAAATGATGGAAATCTCAATTTTACTATAACAGTGTGTGCACGGCATGTTTGTAAAAGAGGAACAACCAGCGAAAACGCAGTAAAGCCAAACTGAAATGTGTGAAAAAAATTTTGTCAGGAAAAAAATCAGAGCAAGTCTTGTTCTTTTTAGCCATGAGTGTACAGCAATATAGCAAACGTAAATGTTATCTTCTTAAGGGTCCACACCAACATTATACATGTCTCATACTTTTTCTTACTTAATGATTGCTCTTTTGAATACACTTAAGTCATGTATGAACCACTCTGATCTGATGTTTTTTACCCTTACTCAATAAAGAAAGTCTCGTAACGTGTTTTTCAACCTCTAGGATATTCATGAATCTCACACCTATTATATAGTTGACCCATTTTTTCTCAGAAATATAAAACTTTATTTGGTCAAGACACTTAAGTACGATGGTAAAATTCCTGTTAAAAACTATACTTCTCATGTGTTATCTTCTTAAGGATCCACACCTGCATTATATATGTCTCATACTTTTTCTCGCTTGACGATTTCTCTTTTAAGTACGCTTAGGTCATGTATTAATAACTCTGATCTAATGTTCTTTTCCCTTTCTTCATGAAGAAAGTCTCGTTACGTATTTTTTCTTTTTTGAATAATTTCAAACTCTAAGGTATGCATGAGTGTCATATAAATTAAGTGCAAGACTAAGAAAGGTTTCCAGTGTATCATTTAAAAATTTGTAGAATATGTATGTAGTTAGAAAAAATGTTTACACTATTAATTATAAAATGTTCAATCATCTTGTTGTGTAATTTCTGTTAACATACATTTTGTAAATTAACAACTACCTATCATTTGTCGTTCGCATCACTTTCTTCATAAGATTACTGTTCTATCATCCTTTAAATATGAATGTGTATATATATACTAGTGGGGATTTGCCCCCTGCGTGCTCCGCACGCCAACCTCTGGTGTTCTAACTGAAAAGAAGAGTTTTTAAATTTTATCTGTTAGTGTGAAGAGGTTGGTGCCCAGAATTTCGTGAGAAAGAAAAGTTTTTGATCTGCATCGTTAAGCATTAGCTATATATATTAATCAGTAAATTTCCACACCACCCAAAAGGTACTATTGTGGTACGTTAAAAGTTTTTTTTAGAACTCGTGGTTATGTTTAGAGAAAAAAGGTATACATTATTTTTTTATTGATTACATTCTGAACAACGAAAAGTTTCAATTACTTTAATCACAAATAAATTATTTGAATCTTATACAACATATATTTTGTATTATTTTTGTTACCATTATGCATTCTATATTTTATCAATTGGTTAGAAAAAGATCTTCATTTTCAGATTCAATGACAAATATGGAAATAATTTCTTTACAGTATCCCACACTGTAAATTGAAAAAATCGTTTGTACTTTGTACCATTAAAATTTAATTTAGAATCAAGCTAAATGTTTTTAAATTTTCTCAAAATAAACAATACAAAACTTAGCGTAAGGGAAGATGGAAATTGTTTATTCAGAACTTTTTCTTATTTTTTGTACAGTGACGAAAATTGTCAAATGAAAGCTCGTTCTTTAGTAATCA
>NW_019379701.1:302097-314941 GCF_000648655.2 Copidosoma floridanum
AATATAGGGAGAAGATATATGTATATATATATATATATATATATGCGTGGTGGTTCAGTCGGTTAGGTCGTGGGTCGGGAGACCGCGGTTCGATTCTCAGCCAGTACGACTTTTTCGGGAAAGTACCTCTGTAAAATTTTCACATGTGCTGTTTCACCACTTAATGCTTCTCGAGGAGGGCTTAGGTAACCTTCTCGCTGCATAATTGCCTAATTTTCCCCTACCCTTCTCTCAGTAACGGGAGGCTCTCGTACCTCTTCGCTTCTTTCTCCCAAGTACTAAGTGCCCAGAGTATTGCCCTTTATGGGAGCCGGACGTAAAGCACTATTATATATATGTACACACATGAGTGATTCTGCCGTAACTTTCTCATATCGACTTAAAATTTTTTTTAAAATGATATTGGTTACAAAATAGTAGTTTTCCTACGAGTTTAAAAAGTCTTTGTTTGCGAACCGAGAGGCTTGCGACCCGAGCCGAATGCGAGGTTCGTAACGAGGTTTGTAAAGGAGACTTTTCGAACGAGTATCGGAAAACTGCTTTTTTGCCCGAGGAAGTACCAGCCTCCCAAAACCACCCGAGGGCGGAAAAGGAGACTTTTCGAACGAGTATCGGAAAACTGCTTTTTTGCCCGAGGAAGTACCAGCCTCCCAAAACCACCCGAGGGCTGAAAATTTTTTTTCATGGTATTTTTACTGTACACAATATTAATAACAAATATTCAAAACGATGCAACTACAAAATTTGCTGGTCAAAAGTTTTACAAAATTTTATTTAAGTCAGTTTTCATCGATTTTCGAAAAATTGTATCATTTTCTTGCCCGCGTATCTAAGCTCCTCCTACAGTTCTAGTGTTTTTACTGGGCTGAAATTAAATCTGGGATCGAAACCTATTACTTGAAAGAAAATTTTGTTCGATTTTGTGCCTCCATTCAAAAGTTACAACTGTTTTAATTAGAGAGTAAATATCGCAAACAATGTGATTTTGGCTAAAATCCAGTATTTTTCATCAAATCACTACAACTTTCCATTGGGGGCACAAAATTTAAAGATTTTTATTTTAACTGTTAGGACCATACTTTTGCTTTCATTCCAACCCAGATAAAGCCACTCAATGAAGTGCACCACTTGGCTACCAACGTTGGAAGCAACAATACCGTTTTTGCATTTATGTAGTGAAAAAGGGCCTATTAAACGAAACCCCGAGACATTAGTCTCGTCTTTTAGCCCAACAGTGATGAAAAAAAAGTGTGGCTGGGATTGATTGCTCTAAAATGAAAAAAAAAAACGGCACTTTGAAGTGAGGTAGAGTTGGAATGGAAAAGTTCGGAATCGTATTTTCAAAGTTTGTAGTGCTCGTACGACTCATAGACGTATTACAATGACTTGTGCACCCATAATTTATTTACTAGCCTCCAATGCAATAAGAAACTGTAGTTTACGTACCTGCACACGCGCACCGAGTGGTTATTCCATGAGAGTTAGAACGGAATGAAATGTTTGTACGCGCGAAACACGCAAAAAGAAGAGCTTGACTATTCGAGAGGTAACAACTTTAGGTACTACTGTCGTAAGGATTTATTCATTTTAGTCCTGTACTTTGAAAAGTGACCATTGGTTAGCATTTTCAATCTAAAAAGTTACTAGTTTGAAGTGATTTTTGTTAAAATCGCGATTATGGTGCAAATATGCGGACAAAATGTATGCAGTAAAAAACTCACTCGTCTTAGTCAATTTTTGGTGGGGCTAAGGTACAAATCCTATCCTCAATAGCTAAAGTATATAATGCTAACACTCCTAAGTGGCAAACAAGCCTTATTTTTTACCAGTGAAAGTTTTTATGAGTGAAATTGAGTTGCGGACATGGGTCTAAATAGAAAATTTGACTCTAAATGATCAATTATCTCATTCAAGGGATCAATATATTGGTATAAGATAATATGTCAAGTAAAATCGACAACATTTAACACAATTTGACGTTTTTAAAGGTTTATATTTCATTACGGTATGTGAGTATGAGTACCGGACACGATCTGAGCAAAGTTACAGCAGATTCACCCATGTGTGTGAGTGTGTGGGGGGGAGGTGAACTTCAACATACACTTACATACCACTTTCGAGGACTTTTGCATAAAGCGAGACACAGAGTTTTAACACATACGCTCGCGCGGGAGCTATTGCATGTGTACATGCGTTTGTATACAGAAGCGTGTAAGCTTGTGCGTGCATATTAGCCTATATACTACACTATTGTGTAAAATAGAATAAAAAAGCATGCGTAGGTAGCTAAAAATATGATGAAAGAGTAAGCCTTCCATATATCGTCTAACAGCTCCCGCACCCACTACTTTAGAGAGCTTGCAAGGTACCTCATGCAATAGGACGATCATATTTCCTCATCCACGAATCTTAGCTAAAAGCAAGAAGAGAAAACTCATGCACGCACTGTCCGCATCCACAAACCTTACATCGGAGCGAGGAAGAAAAAAGAACTTGTTCACGTATTTTTCTCCTCCACCGTGCCCTGGAGCCCTCGTACAACCGAGCGAGCTGTCGGCGAGCTGTCACATTATCCCTCTTTTCCCACCACCATGGTCAAAAGCACTCTTACAACAGCACGAGCTTTCCCCTACCACCCTAGGAAGTTGGATCCAGAACCGGCTAAGCTTATCTACTCATCTGTCCCATACGCTTACTCACTTATTCCTAGTCCATATTGAATATCCAAAATATAATTGTATCTAAAAGATTAAGAAAACCATTCTGCAGTACCTTTTTCACAATGGGGTAGTATTACAGGAATACGATCTGTAGAAATCTTTCAATTTTTTTTGGTACGAAAGATTACTTTTGGATAAACATATCTAATTTTTAATTCGATTCACAATTTGGTTTTTAAATAAACTTAAAAAAAAAAAGAATTAACTATGCGTAAAAGTATGTATGTAAGTATATCTACATAAAAAAAATAATTTCCAACTTGCTGCATGTATTTGTGCTCCTCTCACTCCTGAACTTTTCCTCTGGTAACTATGTGTAGAACGTCCTTAAGTCAAAAAATCACCTTAATCACGAATGGCAAAATTGTAAAAGAATAAAAAGCAATAAAAATCAATTACTGTATTTAAACAATACAAAACCTTCAATTTTTTAAATTTTCAAAAATTTTGAAAAAATATGGAAAAATTGTTAAAAAAATAATTCTCCCATTGTGAAAGTAACAAATTAATGATAAGTAAATAAATATTTATTAGTACATGGGAAATCTGCTTTTGAAAAACTTTTAACTAGAAAAATTAGTTTATTAAGTAAAATATTTAGTAAAATAATTTTCAATGAAACCAATTAAATAAATACACAGTGAATAAAAATTTACATTAATAATAAGTTACGAACTTTAAGGTAACATGCAGTCATTGTATTTCCTAAGTAGGGATCGCTCATAGCAAAGTGGGTAAGGGCCTTGACCAGTGTGCAGAAGGTTCAAATCCTTTTGGAAACTGTTTATTTTTAACTAAAACTGCGCCTGTAGAAGTTAAAAAGAGACGACTAAATCGCTATTGCAAACAGCTTAAATTTATAAATATCAAAATTGAATGTAACTCTGTTAATGCTGAAGTATTAAATGATTTTGAAGTAAAAGAAATAATTGAAATAACAATGTGTCAGACGAAAAAAATGTAGTACTACCAAAAAAAAAAAAATTAAAATTTAATTTTGCAGAGGAAAAAGAGACCAAAGAAAATGTTTAACATAAAATAACAGATAGTAGTATTTTATTTTTTAATTCTGTAGAAAATCCTAAAAACTTTCCGCGTATTAAAAAAAATGTTAGTGGATTTCCAATTGACTCACTGTGTTTTAAAACTTTGATGCCGTACTTTTCCAAAAGCGAGTACGTAGAGGATAATGTCATGAACAGTTTTTTAGATTATTTCTGGATCTCGGCGAGAAAGTAGACTTGTCAATAACGTGTTTAGATTCCCTATTTTATAAAAATATATATTTACATGCACAAATAAGCGATGAATACAAAAATGGAGCATGTGTCAAGGTCTCATGAAAAAAACGATAGCTCATTCCTATTAATAAATAAACATTGGACATTGTTCATGGTAATCTGCAGTCTTCACGTTATTTTGTAGTTTGACTCTATTCATAATAAATCAAAATTACAAGTAATTCAAACTATGCATATTTTTGTAGAAAGTATAGTTAGAAAGCCCAACGACTGGAATAAATGGACGTGTTACGTTCTAAAAGATGTTCCTTTGCAAAAAAATCTTTCCGGTGTTTTCAGTGGAAACTGTGGAGTACGCGTAGACATTGAATATAGCAACTAACTGAAACTTTTAATTCACTGAGGGACATATGAATGCAGCAAGTCAAAACATAGCTCAAATACTATTTAATGTTATAAGCAATCTAAGAAAGACTCAAACACAGCATAAGCAAATGAACTCTATTTTGTGTGATGTTAACCAAGAAAATAACTATTTGACTTTCAATCGACACTAGGAATTTTCTTTTGCTTTACGTTTGTTACAGCCCAAAAGTAGAGTAAGAAATAGCCAAAGACTAACAAGCCATATGTAAAAGTTGAACCCTCAAAAATAAAAAGACGAATAATTCACTCTTGATAAAATAAACATTTTCAAAAGTGCAAGGTGCCAGTAGCTTGCTACACAACTACTTCCCACAGGCTACATAGGTATAAGTGCCTAACAGTGCAATGGTACTTAAAGAGTGTTATTTATTGTACTTATTAGGTAAATATACAGAAACATATGTAGACAAAACAATCCAAAGAAAATGAAAATTGTTGAGCATGAAAACATTTAAAAAAAAAATATGATTGTTTTACTTGTTATTATTTCAACTACATATTTTCTTAAACAATATTAAATTTTATAAAATTTGTTAACGCTCTAAAAAAAATGCAATATCTGGGTAAGGCGTCAAATCTGCCTTTTAAGAAATCAACAATCAAACTTGATAGTACGAAAATCCCTACAAAAAGACGCTTTCAGCCCAATTTATGTTAAATCATCTTCATAAAGTCTCTTATGCAATAAATGCTTGCGCCAAGTACGAATCTTATTAGGTATAAGTACTTGCATTATTTTAAAACACTGTTATCTAGCTTCTAGTGGTACGAGAATTAAACCTTTACTGTTATTACACAAACAATAGTAGCCATGGCTGGCAATCGATCTTTTCAAAGGTAATTCTATTACTGGATTATTGCAAATATTTTAAGGTACATATTCAAATAAAACTTCACTTGAATTTTGTAAAGACTCTGTTGAACTAGGTGTTAAAGAATGCGTTTATGAACTTGAACTCTTGGTTTCAACTTGATTTGAAAGTTAATTTAGATTTTATAAATGTACCAAAAAATACCAGTCTTCTGCATTTATCGCATAACTTCTAACCAATTTCAACTTTTAATTTAAGTTGCTCGTAAACTGCATCAGCCTTGAGACGTGTATTAATAGTTTTTATTTGAACAGCACATGATTTTTAAATTGAAGCCACATTTACAACACTTATCAGCTTTTGATGCGTTTACTGTTACAGGCGTTTCCGATTATTGTAAAAAAACTCTAGGAAAACAAGATACTTAAAAATTTAAAACATACTGTAAAAGTGGTAAAATTAAGAGATATAATTAATTCATACAAAAGATTATATCCCAAAGCTTTGTTTGCCTGACATGAAACTTCGATACATAGGTTTTATTTCTTGTCGATAAAATAATCTTTTTCTAATTTTTCAAATTCTTGAAGGGTATTTATACTAATTCACATAATGATTACAGTAGCATCCTTAATTAAGTATTTGAACGTTATTAGGNCATAAAGCGTATTTTAGTTCTAAATTCATTATAATTGCCTTGCATATTTTAATTTATTTAACTTGCTGTAGATAGCGTATTTGCTAAAAACTGCATCTTAAAAACTACCACGACTGTATTAAAGCAGTAGTGTGCAGTAACTCTATTGAAAAATAAAATAAATTACACGTAATATACTTGTGATATAGAGCATGACTTTATTTTGTACATATCGTCAATATTTCGTTTTCATTCTGAAAACCTCTTCAGGTCACTATTAAAAAATGTATAATCAAAACAAGAATGGTTTAAATGTTACAATAAGCAATAAAGGTTACATGTGCAGCTGTTAAAATAACATGTCAAATAGACAAAAGAGCGCTACTTAATATTTACATAACTTAAGCAATAAATGAACAGCAATCAAGAAAACAAACTATTGCATAATATCAATAAAACATGAGTGCGCATACGAAAATACAATTATAAGAGTTGATCACATAAATGCAAAAGGCTACAGACTACATGTCTTCTGGCATAGATCAACGAGACCATGTAGATCAGAAAGCAACAGTTACAAGCATGGGATATGAATACAAATGAGTGCCAAATGTGTAAGATCTATTATACATTATAAAAACATATGAAACGTGTAAAGATTTTGTAAAAACATATTAGTGTTAAGGTTTTTTTTAATATTTTGTGTCTTATGTCTCATAAAAACTTTTTATATAAATAGTTTAACTTGTTGGTATCTAATTGTCTATTAATGGAGATTAGAAAGCAACAGTTACAAGCATGGGATATGAATACATATGAGTGCCGAATGTGTAAGATCTATTATACATTATAAAAACATATGAAACGTGTAAAGATTTTCTAAAAACATATTAATGTTGAGGTTTTTTTAAAATTTTTTGTCTTATATCTAACAAAAACTTTTTATATAAATAGTTTAACTTGTTGGTATCTAATTGTCTATTGATAGTGTTCTTATGTAAAGTGATAAACAACATTTCAGCAAATTCACGCTTATACCTGTTAGCCTCCTGATCCAAAGCCACCACACCTTTAAAATCAAAACTCTGTGAACACTCAGAGGAGTGCATAAACAAAGCTGACTTGGTGTCCTTATTTCTGATATATCTTTCGTGTTCACTTAATCTAATCTTTAAAAATCTTTTACTTTGCCCTATATATTTGGCACCACACCCACAACTAATCATATAGACAATACCACTCTTATTCAAAAGTTTGGTTTGGTCCTCTCCCAACTTGACAATGTACGTTAATTTATTTGTATTAGTAAAAATTACTCTAAAGTTGAAACATGCTAGCATCTTACGAATTGGACGTTCTATAGGATAAAAAGAGGGAAGTACCATAAGTATACTATTATTTTCATCCTCAGTATACGGTATTCTTACTGTCATATTAAGATTACTAGGTTGTGAAATAAGATGAGAATTATGGGAATGAGATTTATTAAGTCGATTGTGATAACTTATTCTTGCCTTTATATACTTATTTATGAAAGAGAGAGGGAAGGCATTCATTATGAGATGTTTTCGGACATTGTGAATATTTTCATATCCAAAAGTAAGATCGAACAATTTAAAGGTTTTGTCAATCAAAGAAAAGATCATAGCTATTTTTTGAGATACCGGGTTATGTGAAAAATAGTTTAGTAGTCTACCAGAAGCTGAAGGTTTTTTATACAAATCAATATTACTTATCGAATTGGGAATTTTAGTAAAAAGTAATTCTAAAAAGGGAATAGAGTTATTTATCTCTGTTTCAAGTGTAAATTGGACAAAAGTATTATAACTGTTAAAAAGATCAAGGATACTACTTATGCGATCAGTTCTTAAAACCAACAAACAATCATCAACATATCTCATGTATAACAAAACGTCATCTTTGCATCTATTGATAACGGATTTCTCAATAGACTCCAATACAATCTCAGCAATGCATGGTGAACTGCAACCTCCCATCGGGATCCCACACGACTGTTTGTAAATTTGGTTATTAAAAACAAAATAGTTTGAATTGATTAACAAGTCTATGCCATTGAGAAATTCAATTTTTCTGATGCACAAAATATTAGTTAAGTTGTCAAGTTTGTGCGAGATACACTTTTTTATTAAGGAAAAGGGTAGATTAGTATATAAGGACACTACATCAAAAGAAACAATTGAGAAGTCCTCTGGGACTATCAAGCTTTTCATTTTAGTCTTTGCTTCAAACGAATTTTTAATGGAGTAAATAGATTTATTGAAAAATTTGTCGAAAAAGGACGAAAACCACTTATCCAATTGATAAATGGGTGAGCCAAGAGTGGAAACTATTAGTCTAGCAGGAAAGTCTTTTTTATAGGTCTTGATGAGACTATAAGCTTTGGATAACTTACAAGTATTCAAATCTGCAATGTTAGGTTCGGGAATCTCAGAAGCCGCAAAAACACCTCTATCCTTCCATTTACTTACAAAATTTTTAATAGAATTTGTCAAACGTGAAAGGACCTTCTTCCTATTATTGTGCTGTAAATTCGTAAAGTATGGATCATTATTGAGAATGGCATTGACTTTACATATATATTCATACTTATTGATCACAACAGTTGCACCTACTTTATCTGCCCTGGTTACAAACAAATATATCTTACACATTCAGCACTTATATGAATTCATATCTCATGCTTGTAACTGTTGCTTTCCAATCTACATGGTCTCGTGGATCTATGCCAAAAGACATGTAGCCTTTTGCATTTATGTGTTCAACTCTTATAATTGTATTTTCGTATGCGCACTCATGTTTTATTGATATTATGCAATAGTTTGTTTTCTTGATTGCTGTTCATTTATTNTGATAATGAATTTTTCATTTGAAAGCCCCCCCCCCTGTCCCCGCTATTTTCCGTGCAATGCCAACGCTAACGCGTGACAGGCCTAGGACGTTTCGCCCGAAAATTGAAAAAAACGTACCCTTTTGCATGGTGCGGGTTAGCTACTGTGACTACCGAAGAATTACATATCTAATGTTTCGAAGTTGCATACGTTCATAAAAAGTTTTTGCTATTATAGCTTAGAGCTATAACAATGATTAAAATTTAATTTTAATTTAAGTAAAATTTATTCCTAATCTTTAAATTATATTATCCATGTAATGATTAAGTAGCGTATTGGGTGACGTAGCACCAGTTTTAAGCATTTTTTCCCGTGTAGAGAATAAAAATTGTAGATTATACTAATCGTGACATGAAAGATGAATTGTAACTAATTTAAAAAAATAGTTCATTTAATCCAAATACAATTAAAATTCTAGGAGAGGTTTTGATAGTGATTTCGAATTATTATTTTAATATATTCGATATTAAAAAGATAACAGCCAGTTATGAAGCAGCTATAAAGATTTGTCAATCAGCTGATCAAATCAACTTTGTCAGATGGGTAACATCTGGTACCGTAATAGTGTTGGGACTTTTTCACAAAGAAGGCAAAGCTCAATAAAAGCTCCCTGTGGTGAAACTTGTAAATCAGAACTCATTCTTTACTGGTAGTATATTTTTAACAGTCTTGAAATAATTTTTTTAATGCAAAAAGTTAAGTTCTTTTTTTTCGATTAAGAACTTAGAATGTATATAATTGGAGCTTTTTCTGATTTTTAGGTAAAAGTCTTGATGACATTAAGATGAATCGGTACTTTTTCATGAAAGTTCTTTATTCTTCTAGCAACGGCAGTCTCAAAATGATCAGTTGAACATGTAATAAGTTAATTCTTCAGTTGACTGATTAAAACAGAAATGTGGAACGAAAATCAGCATTTGCCAAAAATATAAAAAGTCACCCTTACCTTGATAATTTGATTTTTATCAGTTCGTTAATGCTAAGGTTACACACAAACCCCCACTCCACAAAAAATTACAAAAAGCTATCAACAAAGTTGCTTATTTCATCAGTTAAGCAAGCACTCAAACAAAGTACTAATAAACTAAGGCAAACCGTATGTACATATGTGCCTTCTGATGTTAACAATGATAAGAACTGCTGGCCCGTCCATATTTGTTTACGGCTGCTCTACTTAGCTTTGGAACACTTCTTTTTTCACTAGAAAGTTACAGCTCTATAAATCTAACACCCGGTTTTTAAAAAACGCATTTTTGTAACAAATTGATTGCACGTTTGAAAATAAACAAAATGCGCTGTAAATCGGTGACCCAAAAACAAAATTGATCAAAGAATAAATAAAAAGAGTTCGGGTGCCAACGTACAGAAATAATATGTCAAATTACGTCAAAAAAAAATTTTTACGATTGTATTTATACAAATCCATAAATTTTTTGACGTGCAATCAGCACCCAATGGCATTTTTTGCGTACAACTAGTTTTTCGTGTACAATTGTAAAAAAAATAACCTTTATTTTATACCCGTGGTAAAGCCCACCTAACCCAACCTTAAATCAAAACTAACGTGACTGCTTTTAGTGACACTGCAGTTACCAGTTACACATTTGTAAATCGATGAGTATCATAAGTTTGAACAAAGACTGTGGATCAAAGATAATACTACCCTTAGCAAAAGTGTATTCTACCTCGCTACTCTTGTAGTCAACGTACTACACGTGTAATAAAGCCTTGTATCATGATTGCGTGTACAGGTCCACATAAAACATGGTTTTTAGACTGCAGTGCTCTAAACTGCGACAGAAAACTTATTACGAGACTATCACAGTACCACTAGCAATACTATATGAACGGCGCATAATTTAAATCAGCTACATAGGCAAAAGCGTAAAAAACCATCGCTACGTAACCCAACACGCTCCTCAATTATTACATGAATAAATCTTAAACCATGTGACCAAGCGTGCCTCATAGTAAATAAATAAATAAATCTTAAACCACGTCGCCCAGTGCTTATTTAAGGTAATAAATAAGTAAACTAAGAACCACATGACCTAGTAAGTTCACTACTTGATTAATAAATAAATAAATGAATAACCACGTGACCCAGAGCGCTTCTTAGTGAATAAATAAATAAATGAATAACATTATAATCCAGTGTGTAATTTGTGTCATGAACAATCGAATCATTAACCACTTAACCCAACACGCTTCTTTGTTAATTGATAAATGAATCCTAAGCCACCTGAGCCAGTGTGCTTCTTAGTTTATGAATAAATATACTAATAACCACGTGACTCAGTGCGCTACTTGATTAATAAATGAATAACTGATAATCACGTGACCCCATGCGCTTCTTAGTCAATATATAAATAAATCTCAAACCTCATGACCAAGCGCCCTTCTTAGTTTATAAATAAATAAACTAATAATTAGGTGAACTAGCGCGTTTCTTAGTTAATAACTGAATAAATTAAAAACCTTGTGACTCAGAGTATAACTTGTGTAATAAACAATCGAATCATTAACCACTAGACCCAGCGCACTTTCTAGTTAATAAATAAGTAAATAAAAAATCACTTGACCCAGTGGGGAACCTATTTAAAAAATAAGTTAACTTAAAACCACGTGACTTAGCGTGCTTTATGATAAATAAATTAATTAACTAATCACCACTTGATTTAGCACTCTTCGAAGATAAAAAAATAATCAAATTAAACACTAGACTCTTCAGCGCGGTTCTTAGTTAATTTCTAAATAAATTAAAAACCAGGTGGCCCAGCGTGCTTTTAAGATGATAAATAAATAAATTACAAGCTATATTACCCAACGCCCTGGGTCACGTAGTTATTAATTTATTTAGTTATTAACAAAGAAGCAGAATAGGTCACCTGGTTATTAATTAGCTCAGTTATTAACTAAAAAGCGTGGCAGCTCACGTGATTATTATTTTCCTGAATCATTAACTAAGAAGGGTGCTTGGTCATGGAGTTTAAGATTTATGTAATTATCGACTAAGAGCGCACTGGGTCACGTGATTATCAGTTATTTATTTATTAATCAAGTAGCGCACTCGGTCATGTGGTTATTAGTGATTCCTTTATCAACTAAGAAGCACGCTGTGTCACGAGGTTTAAAATTTATTCATGTATCAACTAAGAAGTGCACTGGGTCACGTAATTTAAAATTTATTTATTTAATAATTAAGTAGCGTATTGGGTGACGTAGCACCAGTTTTAAGCATTTTTTCCCGTGTAGCTGATTTGAATTACGTGCCCTTCACATTGAGATACTGGTGGTACCGTGGCGATCTCGTCATAAGTTTTCTGCCATAGTCAAGAAGTCTAAACATCATGAACTATGTATACCTATACATACAGTCATGATATAAGGCTTCGTTACAGATATCGTACACTAACTACACGTATGGCCAGGTGGACTACACTTTTGCTGAGTGTAATATCATCTCTGCTGTGGAGCAGCGCTTTCAGAAGTGATAACAATCACGCACGAGAATTCAAATTGGCTATATGGGCAAGTTTGCAAAAAACCCAGTAACCTAAATCCCAAGCACTTAAACCCAGTAAATCGGGGAATAGTAAGTTAATAATGTAATTATTGAATAAATTATTATAAGAAAATAACCACATAATGTAAATCCCGAGCTTCATAACACAGTAGTCCGGTAGAAGCAGTAGGTTGTAAATCAAATTTTGAAAAATCTCTAGCTTTTTTATTATATTTTTAGAACGAAGTTCTTTATGTTGCGTGTTTGGGGAGCTGGAATTTTAAAAACGACAGATTTCCATTAAACGAAAGTCGTTTACTGTAAGTCTCTTCCTCCTAATTCATTTTTCCCCCCTTATCCCGTCACCCTTACCATCAGTCCCCTACACACTTTCCCTCACCCTGTCTCTTCCAACCGTGCTGCACTAGTCTCCTGCATACCTCCTCTCATCACTCTCCGTTTGGCCTCGCCCCGCCATTCCCCTTCACACTACACTATCAAAGCACACACACCAAGCAATTAATGTTTCATTAAATTATAATTTTTTTTTTCCACAATAATTTTTATTTAACTTTAAATTTTTTTCTTCTACAA
>NW_019379701.1:315284-329462 GCF_000648655.2 Copidosoma floridanum
ACAATTTTTTCAAGTTTTTTAACTTTTTTCCAACAGTCTTACATTTTTTAATCGTTTTTTCATCAATAGTTTATTCATACGAGGCTCTATGAATACAGTAATTAATTTTAATTGCGTTTTATTCTTTCGTAATTTTTGTGTTCGAGACTAAGGTGATTTTTTTGAGTTAATAACGTTCATCACAGTTAGCGCGGGGAAAGTTTAGAGAGGTTGAAGGAGCGTAAATATGTAGCAACGCTGGCAATTTTTTTTTTTCATATAAATATACGTATATATGCGCTTTTACGGATACTTACCCCTTTCTTTCTTATTTTATTAAATAATAACTTGTGGATTAATTCAAAAATTTTATAGGTTTATACAATAGTAATCTATCATACAAAATATTGGAAGCTTTCAACAGATCATTTCCTCATAAATGCAATTTCACGTGATTCTTCCATAAGGTTCAATAATAAATTGAGGTTTTTTTTAAATAAAACATTTAAAAAACGGTACAATTAAACGATCTGAAATTTTTTGTGGGTATTTTTTATGCTATAACGAATGCACGTTTTAATGATATTTATCAAAAAATCTATGTGTGATGAACGTCCTGCAGCGACGTTCACTGCCATGTAATGATGCAATACTACCCTATTAAAGAGGAAAGCACACAGTATTGTACTGGCCAGCCTAACAGCACGTCATGCCATGGCTTCCATCTAAACTATTCTTTTCTTTATAATATATTGTTAATAATTGTTCATTTATTTAATATTACAATATTTATTAAAGCCACACCCAATTACCGAATTTCATAGTTCAAATAATAACTGCACCACCTGCGATACATCGCATAGGGTTATTTAAAATATCGTTTCATACAAGGTATTTTTCTCAGTATTTTCATTCATATATTGCTTGCCACAGAATGTTATAGAAGTATAACTTTATTTTTAGGTGCCCAAGCACCCACTGTCCACTAGTTTAGTTTATTTATTACTTACGGTGATACGGGTGTTTAGAGTTTCGGCTGTTTTTTATCCCAAAAATTTCGAATTTTTGGTAATGCCATGACTTTGTAGTCGTCTATAGAAATATTTACATAGTAGACGGTCTGAATGTTTATTTTAGTTGTTAAAATGATTTTCTGAAAGTATTGTTTTCAATTTTTGTTTACTAGGCCCTAGCTAAGCTTAATAATTTTTTTTTCAACTCAAACTACCTTCTAGGTGCTGTATCACTACCAACGACTTCAAAGCCATAGAATTAATTAATTTTAAGATATTAAGCTTAAAAAAAAAGCCAAAACCTAAAATTGACAGTTGCAACTGAAAGTTGTCACTCTTCTTTATTCCAGTGGCAACTTCCAGTTGAAACCATTCTTTCAGTTTCAATTTCCAGCTTTAAGTTTTCGCTTTTTTTTTTTAGCTAAATATTTCGAAATTGAATTAATGCTATGGATTTGAAGTCGTTGGTAGTGATACTGTGCCTAGAAGGTAATTTTATTTGTAAATAAATTCAGTTGAAATGGGTTCAAGTCCTTCAGAATCAAAATCGAAAAAGTCAAAGAAATTGCCGAGTTAAACAAAATGCAATCATGAATAATTAAAAATAAAAATAAAGAAAAAGGTATAAAATCAAAATAAAAAAATTAATTTTTTTTGGATAGTAATAAAGCCCGAACAGTAAGCTGGAAACAGTGATTTTTAACGAAAAAGTGTGTAATGATAATGAATTTTTCATTTGAAGCCCCCCCCCCCTGTCCCCGCTATTTTCCGTGCAATGCCAACGCTAACGCGTGACAGGCCTAGGACGTTTCGCCCGAAAATTGAAAAAAACGTACCCTTTTGCATGGTGCGGGTTAGCTACTGTGACTACCGAAGAATTACATATCTAATGTTTCGAAGTTGCATACGTTCATAAAAAGTTTTTGCTATTATAGCTTAGAGCTATAACAATGATTAAAATTTAATTTTAATTTAAGTAAAATTTATTCCTAATCTTTAAATTATATTATCCTTGCAATGAAGTAAGTTAGCTGAGTAAAATATACTTATATTTGCAAGTATAAATTCGTCGAGCCAGGAGTTTGGTGTGTTAATTTTATTTTCAGCAACGTTTCTTCAGGTACATTTTCCGATGTCTTGAGACTGTAAAACAGAAATTAATTATAACTTTTTACACAAATTGCACTATTTAAATACACAATAAATTAATGCAGATTCATGCGTATTACGTGGGTGTAAATTGTCAACTAAGATTAAAATTATACACTTGCTAATCATATGCACCAAGAACGATAATCCGTAAAACAACAAAAATCCGTATACATTTATATTAAAACATAACTATGTGCCAAACTATAAGAAAACTTATAAAAATCATTAGTCACCTTTTGAAAATTTATAGTAAACCATCATGTAAATAACTGAGATCTTGGGTTTCTTCCTTTTTATCCATTTCGTAGTTATTTCTTTTAAAATATAACATTTCAACAATCAGTCTTTTTTGCCATTTACTCTCTGCGTTTAAAATTTTCGTATTAATTAAGTCAAATTGATGATAATGCTCAGTATATTAACTACAGATACAGGATATTCGTTTTTTCTATGCTTATTTACTCGTTTTTGAGAGCTATCTGAGTTTTAAAAATACGTGTAGCATCACATTACAAACCATTCATTTTTTATACTACGTTTTGTGAATTGCAATGTTTCTGTTTCATTCTTGCCTAATTTTATAACATTATTTATTTTATTACTATTTTAATTTATTATAGCATTATTATTATTCAAAAATGTTTTTGCAGTTCAATTTTTCAATATTTTTCGATTACTCAAACGCTGATCAATATTATGCAATGATTTTTTGATATTTTTTTTCAATCACATTGAAAATTAAGTAAAAATAATACTGTCTTATGATTTTAATGTAAATTAAGAGTAACTTTATTTATATTCCTTAATTTTATTACAGATGCGTCGATAATGGGTTTGCATGCATTAATAGAGAACATTTGGATGTTATACTGTAGGCTCCAACATCCATTTCAAACATATCACGTGAACTTATGAAATAGACTTTAATAATACTCTTAGTTTTTTAAATGTCACATTTATTAAAACGTATTTTTTAATGATAACAGATTGGTAAAGAAAAAATATCTCATCTTGACTTACTAATATTTTTCATTTAAATCATACTCAATTAATAATGTAAAATAAAAATTATTTATAGTTTGATTGGTAGAGTAGTCTCACTCTTAGACAGAAGATTTCACAATAAAAAAATGAATGTTACTATGTCAATTCTACAAAAAAATTCATGTCCCGTTAATATGATTGAAAATTTAGTCAAGAAACTATCGCGTAATGTTCAAGAGCTTTTAAATGATCAAAACACAATGTCATCAACAGGTAGAAAGAGAAAATTAGTGTTATTCTTCATTTTAATGTAAAATTTGTTGAAATTGGCAAAAAAAAGTCTGACTTCATACAATTTTAAAATAATTCCGAATTATGTATAGTAAAATTAATGATATTGCAATATTAGGCAGGGATAAAACAAAATCATTTAAATCTACAAGTATAGTGTATGAATTAGATTGTATGCTATGTGATGCTATATACGTATATTAATGAACACAACTCATACATCATCTTAAATATAGGAAGAAACCGGAGACTATATACTTTCGTCAGCGTATACCAGCTTATTAGTGCTAGGTTATCTTGAGAGATTTTATGTCACGTTCGCAGTAACACTAAGAAGTTCTGCAGTGCGTTAATATGACACATCCAAATAACAATAAAAATGATCCGTGACAAAATTTTAAATAATCGAAAATTTTGTGACATGATATTATAAACGTTACGAAACAAAGTATTACTGTTTGATAAACAAAGTTTTCAAAATAACAAGCAGGCACCATTGTGCCATAATGTGTGTTTCAACGTTTTCTACCATCTTGACCATACATTCCAGTTTTGGTATATTCTAGTACTTTAATGGTTCAGTAAACATTAAACCTATATTCCTGTCATTTAAAAAAAAATCTATGTGATGGTTCTAATTTCATTCAAGATTAGTTAAAAAAATTTTATGGTTTTCTAAAAAATTCTATTTCTTATTTACAAAAAACTGTAGCATGTATAATTTTTCTCAGATAATCCAATTACATACAATTTAAAGTATGATGTTTTTACATGAAAACTCGCTTGTTTCTTGAATTTTCTAAATATCTCAACAATCATTTTATTTTTATTTTTAAGGGGTTGAATGTATTGGCTAAGTATGGTAGAATAAATACCATTTTTCGTATTTTAAGAAATGCAATGAAAATATTCGTAAATCTGATAAACAAGATTATCAAAGAAGCATGTTTCTTATGAATTATTTGCTCTAAGCGAAACGTAAACGATTTATAAATTAGTAATGCACTTCAAAAAAATATAACATACACGTATTTTAAAATANCTTCACGCTTGACGCCCTCTTAAAATGCTGACAAGAATTTAAAACTTCAAACGTTGTGCATATATACACGTATCTCTCTATATTATATGATCATTTCTATGGGGCATTCCATGGATGCTCCTACATTTCTCCTGTCTCCCCACTATCCCCCATAAAGTAAAGAAAAATTGAAATTCACTGTATTATGTAATACTATCATATACTTTAACTAGAATAGTTTTTTTTAATTTACAGATAAAGTCGTATCGGGAGTATATTACTGAAAAAAAAAATGTGAATCTCTTAACTGGAGAAGACAAGTTTTTACTCCAGCTTGGCAAAATTGAAAGAATATCAACGAAGTTGTCTATTATGAGTTACATTGGAAATTTTTTTGACAACATACATCTTATTTCTCCTCAAACACATGCTGTAGTATCTGCATCTAGCACAGTCAAGAGTTCGAAAAAGTTAAGAGGTATACTAGAAATTATTCTTGCTTTTGGAAATTATTTGAATAGCAGTAAACGTGGTCCTGCTTACGGTTTTAAATTGCAAAGCTTGGACACTCTTATGGATACAAAATCGACCGACAAGCGAATAAGCCTACTTCACTATATTGTTGCAACAATAAGACTAAAGTTTCCTGAGCTCATTACTTTTGATTCTGAATTACTATACATCGATAAAGCTGCGACAGGTAACGTAATCATTAAAATATTATTTGACTGGCCTGGATTTTTGTGGCCCATAAACTTATTCTAAAGTTAAGCGGTATAATTTCAAAGTCATTCTTTGTTCACTGGTTAATATTTTAGTATCCCTTGAAAACATAACAACAGACGTGCAGGAGCTTGAAAAAGGCATGGGCCTTGTTCGAAAGGAGTATGAACTGCGTAGCAAAGAAAAACATAACATAATACTACGTGATTTCCTCAACAACTCGGAAGAAAAACTTCGTCAATTACACTATGATGTTCGTGCAGCTGGAGACGCATTTAAAGAGTGTGTTGAGTTTTTTGGGGAAAGCTCTCGGCAAGCAGATGCTAATACATTCTTTTCGCTTATAGTTCGATTTGCAAGAGCTTTGAAGGTGTGTATTCTGATAGATTATTTACCAAATAAATGCTTAATATTTCATAAACAATTTTAAATAGAAAAAAATTTATGTGTAGAAACAGTTTTTGTAGTTATAATTCTACAGGCACGTTCTATGCTATAGATTAAACCAACTATTTCTAAATTGTGATCTTGAGAACATGTGTAACGAAAGTGAATTTTTCATTTAAAGCCCCCACCCCTCCCTGTACCCGATATTTTCCACGCCATGCCAACGCCAACGCTGCACCGCCAAAGCTTATAATGAGTGAAGAAAGTGAATTTCAAATTTTAATTCTTAGTCTTCAACAGATTCTACAAGAATCGAACTGGCAACCTATTGCACGCCAACTTGGTATCGTACCCACTCTACTACGAGCTATCGCGATATGAAAACACTTACTTTTTCTTATTTTGTAATTCGTAACTGATTTTTAGTTTAAATATTTGTTTATTGCTTATTAACTTATTTGGTTCAATAATAAATTATGTCTGTCAATGAATTATTAATTTAATTTAACAACTTTCATTAACTTTTTTTTATTTGCAAACCTTTTTTGGTAGCAGCTATTATATATACCTATATTAATAAATGTTTATTTAATTCTAATTTTTAATTTTAAATTTAAAAAAAACAATCGTTTATTCGATTTTTTTTAAAATTTCGTCAAAGTTTTAATCTTTTTTTATTAGTGGCTTATTGATACGAGGTTCTGTGAATAAATCAACACATTTTTATTGCGATTTATACTTTAAAAATTGTTTATTCAAGAATAAGGTGATTTTTTGAGTTAAGCTACATTCATTGGCACGTAATACTACCCTATTTAAGATAAAGTGGTGCTACAAGATACTTTTTTTAGCCTTTTAGATGCATATTGTGGATATTATACACGTGACTAATCATGAGTGTGTAAGCGTATGTGACATACGCAAGCATGACGTTATGGATGTACTTAGCGTTGGCTGTAGGAAGTTGTTTTGAAATAATCGGTAGATTTGATAAAAACATGCAGCCTTGTACGCCATGTCATGCCTATCTTGACTTTGAACTTTTCTTATCTACATAATATATTACTTGTAATTGTTCATCTATTTAATATCAAAATATTTATTAAAACCACACCTACTTACCGAATATCCCCATTAAACCGTTGGTTGCACCACCTTCGACACATCGTATAACAAGTATAACTTTATAGTTGGGTATCCAAGCACACACTGATCACTGTTTTTTTTTAGACTGCAGATCAAGAAAACGAACAGCGACGAAGGTTTGAGACAGCTGCGGCAGAAACTTTGCAATCATCAGAAAAGGATGTCAAAAGAAACAAGCTGAATCAGAAGAAACAACAGGTTTTTATTAAAAAAACTTCTCTTTGTCTTATGATACTATGAATCTAGAATATTATCTTAATTCATATAAAAATGTTTTGTTGTACTAGTAGTGAGCTATTGATAATTTTTATTTTTACGTAACGTTAAATTATTTTTTTCTAAACTCAAAGTAGTACACAAGTAGCCTGATTTATACATACTGATAAAAAAAAGTAAATGGTTCTGTCATTTTTGGATGTGCATTACCACCTGAGCAAAAAAAATTAGAATTATCACTTCTAATTATGTTTAATATACAGCCAGATATATTTGTTACTTATTCCTGGATTGCTTATCATTTCTTCAAGTAGAGGGTTGCCGTTTTCTATATAATCTTCTGTAGTCCTTATAGTCTAGGTTTTTTCTTTTATTATTAACAAAGACATATAAATACACTTTAACACGGTATGAATAAATAATTAATGATGCTGTCCTTTTTTGTTTTATCATAGTTGGTGTATCTTATATTTCTTTTTTTTATTAATTTCTCTTTTTCACTTTTTTTTTGTGACTTTAGGTAAGGTTACAGTAGCTAGCGTCCTGGGTTAAACGAAGAAGGCAAGTAATCTCTGCTAACGCGATATCACGCCAGCATATCTTACACGCGCTTCTATTAATCGCAGGCTCAAAAAAATATAAAGTAATATACTCAAATGTATAATTTGTGGCGACCACGGTAGCACGGTGGTTTAGGTTGTGGTTCTTACAGCTCGAGAGTTTGATAACATAGGCTTCCGATTTCGAGACCTGATCTTTCCTCACTTGGCTCGTACCTCTGCGAAACCAATTCTTCGTGTACGTATTTCCAACCATGGTCTGATGGTTCGGAAGCCATATTAAATAAGGTCCCCATTGCTGTGTAAAGTAATTGATCACATTTAATCTGTGGCGATTTTTTAATATGCCCATGACGGTAGCATATACACAGAGTAACACAGCAATGCAGAGTCTATCAGGTATAGTTCTTAGAAATGGTTGTAAAATATAAAGAAAAAATAATTTGTGACAAATTTAAATTAAAGCAATTAATATTGTAGAACATACTGGTCTCGAGAAAATTGATGGATTGGCCGACTCCTGTGCGAACAATCACTCAAAACTGTTTACCCGGCCAGTTTAAAGCCTTATACCACAAAATACATTGCACGTTTAATGACAAAGTAAAATAAAAAATAGAGATCCATTTTTTAGGACTTGTTAATCTTGTAATCATAAAATCTGTTGGTGAATCGAGATTACTCCAGCAGATCACACGTTCGGAAAAAATTTTAATTGAGAGTATATTTTGTAGCAAATTAAGAACCTGCATCAACCAGTTGACTTCACGCTTGACGCCCTCTTAAAATGCTGACAAGAATTTAAAACTTCAAACGTTGTGCATATATACACGTATCTCTCTATATTATATGATCATTTCTATGGGGCATTCCATGGATGCTCCTACATTTCTCCTGTCTCCCCACTATCCCCCATAAAGTAAAGAAAAATTGAAATCACTCTATAGTCCCCTACCGACCTCCCACTCTTTACCCACACAATTTTTCTTGTCTCCCCACAGGTCCCCCACACACTCCTATCAATCTTTTACTTCATTCATAGAGGGAAGCAAAGGCTTTGCCCCCTGATCCTGACATATGTGGCTACCTTTCCTAGATCCTGCACAACCTTTCTTGCAAAACATATTTTGATTAACATTTCTTTTAATAATTTTATCTTTAACTAACGAACAAATTAAGTATACTCCTTATTTATAACAAATAAGTCGCATTTCTATGAATCACCTCCAGAGACTCAAAGTACTTTTATGATATTACAAGATAATGTTGAGATTCGGGAAGAGGTATGTGTCACTAAATAAAGAAAACAAAGATCATTTAAAGAGTTTGTATTCCTTGTAAAAATTGAGAACTAATACAATGACCATCAAACGTAAAAAAAATGAAAAAGTTTAATCTTATTTTCAGTATTTGAAAAAATCAAAGAAATTGTGATTCCGCTTTTTTGTTTTAACAAATAGTTTTGTATAATAATTCTAATCGATGATACGATAGGCTTAAAAGATATGATGAAAATTTATCTAACTTAGAAAATGGGTAAAATTAATCGTTTCTTATCTCATATAGTATTATCAAGTAAAACAAATTCAATAGTCATAACGCACATACAGAAAACTTCAAAGATTACTAAAAACAATGATTTAACAGAGTATCAAATTACATTATTTAACATTCGATTCCTACGGTTTAGCTAATAAAATCAAAGTAAAATGGAATGATTTATATAATTTATAACAAATAATATAACTGGTATTCAACAATGTATACAAAATGAATCAAAAAATTTAGATCCATCATGATCTTGCATTAACTCTTACTCAACATACAATTTGAAGCAACTACGCAAGTTATAATAAAACGTCCTTTTCTTTTTTTAACAGTTTTATAAGTGCCACAAAATTCTTTCATTACATAATTGAAGGGAAATGAAATAAAACAAAAAAACAATCGCTTTGACTGATGACTAATAGTTCAATTGAGAGGAACTTAAAACGTAAATAACCCTTCTTGTGTGTTCAATTTGAGAAAGAGATGGGCGTGAAAACATCACCGTCTTTACGGGAATCCCAACATACACGCTTGGAAACACGATGACCACCAGATTCACGAAAGGCAAAAATATAAATCAAAAACTATTGAATAAAGCGAAGCACCATCAATTGATTTAAGGTACGTTGTTGAGGCCACCGCTAGGGTTTTAATGTCACGGTGACAAAGAATTAACACGGCAACAGGTTGAACGTGAGTCCTAAAACTAAACTTTTTCCGGCTTTCTACCTGCGTCTCTCCCTCGTAATACTCTTTTACGGTATCTTTTCCCAACTGCGAAACTCCTCCCTCCAAGTGACTTTAAAACTCCTTGCTTTGTTCGGCGACCCTGTGCCTATGAGGCACCGTATCTGTATAATTGTACCCCGCAATATATACCAATAATATGGGACAGTTTTGCGGATTGTCCGCATAAGTAGGATTTTTTTCTCATTGTCGCCATTGCAATTTCTTTTCGTAATAATGTCTACATGAGTCACCTTTTATTAACGTGTATTCATAAATTTACCTATTTTGTACAGTCATTTTGGAGAGACATTCTACATGCCCCTCCTCCATCCTTCCTTGAAATAAGGTAAAATTTTTTCTAATTTCTTGATTATTTTCATTGCATCAAATATTTGAATGCCTCCTTAACCAACCCTCTACTCTTCCTTAGCCCTCCTGATCATTTCTAGGTCCTCTCTCTCTCTCAGCCTCCCTCAATATAACGTAAAATTAGTTTAGTTTTATTGGGTTGAGTTAAAAGAAAAAAACTCTCACTCAGCTGCCCCTCATTATGATAATACCCATTAAACTCCCTCAGTCCTCTTTATTTTTATAATGACACCTTGCCCCTTCTCAGCCTCCCTTTCTTTCACAATATCCATTTGCTTCCCCTTTCATTTTTAGAATACTCTTAGCCACCTTTACTACAAGGGGAAACTATTACAGTTGATTTATTATTTCATTTGATTAAATTTTCTGTTTAATTTTCTTAGCTCCACGGCTCCTTTTTGTCTTTTATTTTAATATATATATAAAAAATTTCTTCCGGTATTTTGTTTTGAGTAATAGACTCAGTACCTTTTAATCTTTTTGAAACATTCAAACAAAATTTTATTTTCACTTCAACTATTTTAATAACAATGTATATTGTTTTGTCAATTTTAGCAAATTTTTTTGTAGAAATTCATTACAATATTGGGTTGTGTATAATTTTTAAGCAAACTTTTAAACCAACATTGTAATATTGCTATACAACACTGTTTTTTTTTACTTTCTAATAAGCTTATTAATTGCTTTATAAAACATAAATAACAATATTATTGGGTCGTATTATACTTGGTAAACAAACAATAAATAAACTTACGCGATGTTAATACAGTGTACCTCGCCAGTGTCCCTACTTACCACGTAAAGACAGAACTCCTCTTATCCTTTTTATTTAAGTATAGAGGTTACTTAGATTAAATTTAACCCTTGTTTGTCTTGAACTTAAGATTTGTTGATAGTCACGGAAAATGATATAATTGAAGAAAATTGTTTTCTGTATAAAGTAAAACGCAATATAGATGCATTTTTTATATTTACAGTCATTCGTAGTTTAAAAACTTTTGTTGCAATGTTTTCTCTATTTATAGTTTTTGATGTAATGGAAAAAAAATTTTAGTTGTAGAATAAAAAGTGAAAAATTATTTTGATTTAAAAAAAAATTTGTTGTTAATAAATATTCAGGTAAAATATACGTAATATTTTTTTTTCTGTGGAACGAATCATTTATTTCTGTTCTCCAATATCTAACTGTAGGTCCCATCTCAAAGATCATGGTTTCTTTATTATTTTTTATTTGGAACAATAATTACATTAACATATTATTCCAAAATACTAAACTGAAAACAACGAAATGGTTATAAAATAGTCACTTTTATGATAATGCTCCAAATACTTCTTCTTTAAATGGGAAGTGTTTCACAAAAATCTTGTCTTATATTTTTAAAGTTTTTTTTTGGAGTTATTAAAACCTTATTCCGTTTGATTAAACCCAATTTTCTTTACTTTTAATTATTCTAATCTTTTTAAAATGTTTCTACTATTCGTTAAATTTTGAAGCTAAACAAAAACTTTTATTCTTGGTCACACTTTTTTAAAGTTAAAAGGATGTAATGCCAGTTCAAGCCATGAATCAATTTTTTTCTTGCAAAATAAAGTAATGATTTGTAATTTTGTACAATAGTTTCTTGTGCCTAACTAACTAGCAACGTCTATGATAAAAGTTTTGTCATTCTGTATGCACATAACTTCAAAAATAGTTGTTTCATACTGATTTTTCAAATAAACAATTCATACAGAATAATTTTTTTATTTCCTTATTTTATTTGTATAATACAGTTTACTACTTTTGATATTTAAATTGAATCCTTCTGTAAAACAATTATCATAATTTTTTTAAAAAAGCAAAACAAAAATTATTTTAACTATAACGAAAAGATTGCGGCACTAGCCTTTCCGAAAATATTATCAAATCAAGTAATTCCTTTTTTGAAACCCACCTCAGTAGCATTTTCTTTAATTGTTTTGTAAGTTGTATTGTAATGTATTCTCTAACTTTTAAATGATGTTGCTCCTCGTACCTAATTTTATATAAATATTAAAAAAAACGTTTATGATTATTAAAAAAAAAATTTTTTTTTCACCAATTAAAACTTAAAATTTATAACTTGTTATTGAAAACAAAGATCACCTGTTATTTAACATAATAGACAGTCAAAATGTTGCTTTACTTTTCAATTAAAAATGTTAAAGTCCAACTTGTTTTGTCATGTTTCAAGAAATATGAAAATTGTATGATTTAGTTAAGATTATTATCTAGTAGTAGAGAGTTGGTGTACCAGAGGTGAAGCCTCACTAGTACGTATTTATATTTTTAGATGTTCTTATATCATATATTTGTTCATGTGTGGCATTTTTTGCAACCCCCCTTCGCTGACCCCCCCCTCCCCCCCTGTCACCCACTTACTGAGCCCCACAATTTAAAGAAAATGTAGTCTTTTTTCCGTTATTTTTAATAATGGCATTTTGATCTAAATCCTATTGACCCCCACAGCCCGCCCAACACAGTTCTTCTTAACATCGCTCCAATGTTTTTCTTAGGTGCTTCAAGGATTTGAAAAAATTTGGTTTAAGCGCATTATTTTTAAGTATACAGGAATTATTTTTTCGACACACCCTGCGCGGGGACCTCAATTTTGAGCCATCTGTTGTGGCTCTAAAGACCTCGATTCACACAAGCGACTCACAACTCGTGATGCGCACTCGTGCGAGTGCGTGTGTACGTCGAGATCTTAGCAGAGCTACATTAGATGGCTCATAATCTCGTTCCCCGCGTACAATGTACCGAAAAGTTGTATACACCACAT
Source organism: Copidosoma floridanum (assembly GCF_000648655.2). The sequence goes on from NW_019379701.1 coordinate 328,204, forward strand.
TTGCAAGAGGTTAGGTGATTGACACGCGTGCGTCAATCGCCTTCCTCACGCACTAGTATCGTAATGTACTATTCTTATTTATTCTTTTGTAAAAACAATTTTTCTCTAAAATTTTAGGTACTATTTCTGGCATTGCCAATTTTTGGTATCTGATTATTTACATATTTATAATAACCGTTGATAAAATGACTAATAATAATATATTTTTATTTATTTTATGAAGTTATTCTAAAATATAACATATTTTTATATATTTCATTCGCTTCGTTCAGCAATTTAAAATAATACTACCTGCAGGGCTAAAGATGCCAATACTAACTAACAAGAATAGGTAGTTTCTTGTAGTCGATGATTTTTGACAAGCGTTTACTCGAACATTAATGTATCTTTAACAACTAAAATATGTTTTTTTAGTCCTAAGTACCAGATTAATAGCAAAAAATGCTTTGTTTTATAATTTTATGAAAATTGCAGTAAATTTCTCAACTGAAATATATATAATGCATGAGGAAGCATAACAAGTATTACTTTTTGATGTGCTGACTTGAAAGTACTCTATAAAATGAATTGATATTCCAGGAAAACCGTAATACTCACTCACAAAACACAAGCATGTAAGGATTTTTTTTTTATTGCACTGTTAAATGGGTAGTTTTAGCTCAAAAGTATATTTAACACTTATCAAAACTGCGTCAGTTGTTAAAGATACATTATTGTTTAGATAAACTCTTGTAACAAATCGTCGCCCATAGAAGGCTGTGTATTCTTGTTAGTTAGTGTTGGTATCTTTTTCCCTGCAGCTGACATTGTTTTAAATTGCTGCACAAAATTAATAGAACAGTTTGGATAGAACAATAGAAAACAACATGGCAAGTGGATAAATAGAAACTGAGGAAAAAAATATATGTATAATTAATCAGCATAAATTTAATTTGCATAAAAGCTTATATTATGATTTTTTTTTGGCATGTAAGAGTTAGCGCTCAAAGCGTGCACTCATATGTATATACATACACACAAAATCGTACTCATGCGAACAGTCTGCATAAATTTCTAATGATATTAGTATATTATTTTAAAAGCACTTAAAGTCTACATAAGTCAGCTCTTTATATGTATATATGGGGCATTCCACGTGGACGGAGACAGAAAAATTTTTTTTTTCTCCAAACTTTGGGAATTAATAGTACTCCATTAGAGAACAATACTGAAATTTTTCAGATTTTTTAGCATTTTATCCGTAAAACACAATAAAAATA
>NW_019379701.1:341258-368970 GCF_000648655.2 Copidosoma floridanum
ATAAATAGTTTTATAAGTAATTACGTAACTATAGTGGTCCGCAGCATTCAAGCAGGTATAATTATTGATGTATAAGCACTTCAGACCCTTTACATCACCGCGTATTCGCACGTGTTTGAGCACAACATATCATACTACTTAGTCACTTAACTGTATCTCACACTTTCTTTCAATATTTTATTTTTGCGGAAAACTGCGAAATTAAACAACTTTTGATTTCAAGTGCTAGCGAGACAAACGTAACTTAATGAACAAAAATAAGTTGGATAGATATGTATGATGTCACGCTGAAGCCCTCTTAAGAAATCTCGAACCCTGATTTGTCTTGTTATTAAAAAATTTTGTTTATATGTTGAAGATCACAATTTATTATCATTTACACAATCCTCTATTGAAAGATTTATCAACGTGATCTGAATTATTCCCATGAATTTAAGAATCATTATTTATTTAATTCATCAAAGCTCGTGCACCTCCTATATTTGATGGTTTATTTAAATAAGAATTTTAACTTTATTTTTAATTTTAAAAGACATGGAATACAAATTTTTGCACCAATTGTTTTGTTAACTGTAAGTTTAAAAAAAGGTAATTTATAAAAAACAACGTTGTATCCTTAAGTTTGGATCCTTCAAAGATTATTTTTGTTTATTTTTATGATAGCTTGCTTAAGAAGCGGACTTCATACGGACTTCTAGTGAAAATTGAAAATTCTAGTTACCTCTAAGTAACTTTCTTTAGACTTGAGTATCTACCATTGAGATAACTTCCACTTTCATTTAAAACATTTCCGTCGTCACCGTTTAATCTTTTATTTTCAATAAATGCACCATGGCTTCCTTTTTATGTGTAGTCATTAAAATATTTTATATATTGTGTAGAAAACCAATATTCAACATTTATAAGTGCTTAGTTCTTCATTAAAATGCTTCATTATACGGCACAATTACGAAATTGTCAACTGGAATTCAATTATTAATCTTATAAATCTAAATCTAATTTACAGATATATACATATATTTATTCTTATGTGAGGAATGAAAATTTTTTTTAATTTTTAGCTATCTTACTAATAAATAAAGCGAAGTCGCTAAAATCGTTGTTATCGCTAACCGCGAAAACTACTGAACCAATTTTGCTGAAATTTTGCATACTGATTCTTAATGATTCCGAGATGGTTTTCGTATAGTTTTTTTCTTGAAAAAGTTAATAGATTAAGAGGTGACCGCAAATTCTCCAGACTATCGGTAGAAGAGAGGAAAAGTGCGTAGGCAGGTGTATTGTAACAAAAGAAACAATAAACTATTGTATTGTTGGGGTCGAAACTGCTGCTTTTTAACGTTTAATGCATTTTACTAAGTATGTGCTGACAGACACCGAGAAACTATACAAAACGTAACAAAACTGTAATCTAGTACCGATAAGGTACTCTTGCACTTTTTCACTTATCCAGCGCATAAAAAAAATATAAGTCGTACGTGCGGGAAAAGCGAAAATGCAACGTGCATGGGTCAAACAAACATTTTTTTTTTTAGTTCGCTAACAATAAATAGTGAACGAGCAATAAATGTAATGGTGTATTAATAAACAACCAATTCTCACAAAATATAAATTTATGACACAGTTGTACATAATTTTACAGGATGTGCAGGAGTTTAAAAAAATACATATGTTTCTATAATATAATTGATACGCATTTAAAAAAAATATTATAATTATGAAGCTATACTGTAAGAAAACTGTACGTGAGATAAAAAATGTATTTACTTTATTTGTATTTTTCAAAAAATTACATGCATTCAGTTAAAAGTATTGCGAAGACAAATTATCGGCGACACTTGAGTCAAAGTCTTTTTCGAACTCGTCTTCTTCTAGTCCTTCGACCTTAACGGCTAGAATATCGTCGACGGCCAAAGGTACAGCTGTACCATCGAACCACAGTGGTTTTATTTCATCGCCCTCAACGACCCAACCGCATTTGCTTATTTCTAAATCATACAATTTTGAATTCGTAGCATTCAACCACATTCGATTAACACAAATGGTGCGCAATATTTTTTGTTTTAGTGAATCAAAACACGGTGGTACAGTTGACGAATTAAATGATTTAACACCTTTCAAAAAACTTTCTGTTTTACTGCAAGACTTTTTAAATAATAGAAACCTGGCATCATTGACGTGGTCACAATCGTGTAAGCCGTACATGGAACATGTAAATTTTTGTATACAAATCATTTTTTCTTCGTCGTAAATATAATCCGGATTCGTTAAAGTTGAAAAAACTTTTTGCATATCTACATTTTTTTTTTTTTAATCGAACGGTTTATTTTTTCCTACTCGGTAAAAACTATTTGTATAATCTGACCCGGTGAAGGCGTACAAGCCTGAAAGAGCCTTGCACAAGTCTTCACCTAAATTACCGGCTAATTGTGTGGCATTAAAGCAAAAAAAATTTTTCGATCCAATTGAGCTGCAAAATACATTCAAATGATTAAATTTCTGAAAATTTCCAAGAAGTATTGCGAACACACCTGTGTCTGCAACTTTAATCATGACGTTCGAAGCTTCCTTCACTTTACTCAAATGTAGTATGATTCTCGTATCCGCCTCTTCATGGTCGTACATGTAATTCAAGTTGTCCTTTTTAATTATTTTTTGGTTCAGTACTTCATGCGAGTAACAGTGCTCGTTAACAGTTACGTATATTTTGTTACCAGAAATTATAGGTACTAGAGAATGGTGTGTGAAGTACAGGGATAAAAAATCTATCAAAGCTTCTTTGAATTTAATATTGCGCAAGCTTCTCAGAAAATTAGCCAGACATTTTTGAGAGCCGCCAGATATAAAATAGGGCACGTTGTACTCTGCGCGCTCCGTTCGCTCAGCGTCTTTCAATGACGGCGTGAAGTAGCGATCGAATACTAGGTGAATACTTGATGCTTTTAAATTGCACAGCCTTCTCATAATCAGTTCGGCAATCTTATCGAAGGTGGCTGGCAGGGGACCCAAATTATACATAAGGTAAAAGCCATCGATGATCTCCACGTCTAAGTTTTTGGGAGGGGGGGCACTGTTCCGTAAAAGATTTTAATTTTGACAGTAGAGCTAACTTGTCTGTTTTAATCATACTACCATTTAAGTCACACAAGGCTGGTGGTGCCGGTGCAAGGGCGTACGATACACAAATCGCCATGTCGATTTCTTTTTCTAGTGCAATTGCAAGGAGATGACCGAAAATGTCACGCTCCATATTAAGAATTATATTTTTTGAATCCGTCGTGATTTTTCATTTCAGGCAATCAGCAGCAAAGTTTTGTATTTCATTTCTTTTAAGTGGTAGTTCAAATCTGTCATTACTTGCATTGCAATCTGTAATAAATCTTTTTTTTTTGTTCATTGCCAAGAGAATTTGCCGTGAGTAAAAAATTTGCCATAACCTCTAAAGCTGCTCTTCCCGTATTTAAATTATACAAATTATTCACGTCGACATCAAACCTGAATGGATTGAAATTTTTCAATATGCAGTCGAGTATCGTGCGGTAAGCTTCTTGATCTTGTTTCAATCGATGAGGCTGAAAATCACGCACACAATCCTCTGCATGCAGCAACATAAGTTCGTCCAACAGAGCTGATAAGAGTTCCATCCGCAACGTGTTACTAACTACAAAACGTTGGCGCGCGGTTATTGAATTGGAGAAGTGAGTATTTCCGAATAAAGTGTTTGCTAAGGTTGCGTTTATAGATTGTTCAACATCCACATCTACAGGAGATCGGGAGCAGTGTGTGCTTGTCCTTTTAATGACAAAAGCCCCCCTTTTAAAGTGCTCGTACAAAGGTGATTGATTATTTTTTAAGTTCATCAAATTGCACAGGTATAATATCGTGTATCGTGCATAGTTTTGCTGATTCATAATAAAAAACCAATTGCATACTTTATTCAGCGATGAAACATACCAATGAAAATCAGCACATCGAATACTACGGGAGAACGATAAATAATTATGAAATGCAATAACGTACTGCATGTAATACTGCGGCGTTTTACCAAGAGACACATCCAGTGTTGCTTCAACAAACATAACGTAATCACCCAATAATTTATCTAAATACGTGGAAGTGTTTGCATTGGTAGATGCTGTCTTTCTTTCCTGTGCCTTCAATAATTCGCGCTTCAAAAGGGTTTTGTCGACATTATACTCTTCGATAAATTGTTTAATGTGTAGTGATTGCAGAGCCGCTGCAAGGAGGGAAAGAATTCTCTTGCATCTGTTGAAACTTTCACCATCTAAAAAACCATTCACAGAGCCAGCGGCCAAAACATCAGCCTCGATCAAAATATCCGGCAGTCCACATCCATCAATGAACTTGCTGAAAGCTTTTAGAAGCACGCACTGAATGTGGAAAGCTCTAAGATTCACAAAAGTATTAATTATCAAACGTTGGATGTTCGGTTATTTGAATTTGCATAGCAGACTTGTCGATGCCTAGATCGTACGTAATAATAATGTGTTCTTAGCCACACATATTTGCCAAATTTTTGGCACGCATCAGCGTCTCGTACACAAAGTCACATGTAGTTGGCGATTTATTGATTTGTGTCAGGTAGTGTATTTTTTGCCATTCGCTGGTATCAGTTGTTGTTTTACTGTTAAAACCTGTCCACAAGGGCGTGTCTTCAACTTCACTGAATGTGAATGACCATAAAAATTTTTTTTTCATAGATATTTCGAGACTGGTACTACAACTGATTAAAAACTCTTTAATTTCATGTATATTAATTAGCGGAGTCTGAGCTCGAGGTTTTTTGTAGTAGGGCTGTATATCGGACTTAATTTCATCATATTTCCGGCAAGTAGGAGCGGCCATATCTTCTTTTGTAGCTTGCCATGTGTGTGCATAAATCGGGGCGTAAGAGTAACCCAGGGGATACAAGCAGATTGTTAAGTTCGGCAGAGTACGTCATCTCCGTTTCGAGCTCTTCAGCCACTGTATAACTGACAGTGTGCCCTAATCTATTAAGTGTGTCAATTACTCTGCCATTGCATGTAAGTGACTTCATAGCAAGTCCTAATAGTTGGTGTTTCGCTGGCTTGACCCTACCTTTTGTCGTTACGAAGACAATATCGTTGCAAATCGATTTAAATCTTAAAATCTTGAACCGAATTTTTTCGTCTACTATCGGGACCTTAAATAAGATTACAAATTAAATCAAATAAGAGCTCTGGTACTTCACAATCGCCTTTTAAAATAGATTCGGCATTCATATCTTGTTTTGGTTGCTGGGAGCGCATACTGTTAATGTGAAGCCTCAAGTCATAAGCTAAATTTCCTTATTTCATTTCCTCTGCGTTTTCTGAAATAGCCAATGTCAGTAGCAAGCTTTCATGATCCAATCCTGTTTTATATACCAATTTTTTGTTGTTACGTTTCAAATTGCTAATAATTTTAATTTTTCCCAAAGTGATTTGACAGATTAGTCTGTAGATTTTTTGGTTGATAGTTAATAAGATCTTCTTTTTTGCAATCAAAATTTTCAAGGAGTAAAAATTTATAGCCTTCATACAGGTCATACAAAAAAAAAACCTTCTCGTTCACTGAAATATTTCCATTAACAAATAATACTAATAAATCGAATGCTTTTTGGTGAAAATGTCTCATTTTATGCCAGTTGCTACATTTCTGTAACTGCGTCAACTTCTCGTATTTATAATAAAAATTATTCATGCAGCTATAATGATACGCAAAGGAAGTACAGTTAAAAAATTTCTCCATCAGCTCGAAGTCTTCCAATGTCGTCGCCTTCGTAAGGGTTAGTTTAATAGTATCGGCGTTAGTACTTACTCTTCAATCTTGTTTTTTGCGAAATATTGTTTTCGACGAGTCACACAGTATGCGTTTTTAAGTGCTACATTGAGGCTGCGTGGGCATTGGTCGATCAGCAGACTCACGACTACCGTGTGAAAAAATCGGTGCAGACTCATCGGTAGACATTACGGGATCTTCAATTATCTTCTGTTCTTGCTCATAATTTGTGTTTTGGGGCTTCTCGACAGAGTCATTTGTAGACGCTAATTTTGAAATTAAGTATATTTTTTGAAGTAATACAGTTTGAGCATTTGAATTTTGCGGTTAACAAATTGAGACACAGTGAGTGTACGTGCAAACCACGGGCAAATACAGTTATAAATAAAATACTAATGAACAACCTACTATTTTATACATACGAAATTTTATTTCCTACCTCATTTTCCGTAAATCTTTGAAAATCATCTCTGTACGCTCGATTGATTTGCATGAAATTCTTTCTACACATAGTGTGATACGCTGCTTCGTCTTTATTCAAGGGCAAATTCACATCTCTGTACATAAAATTGTTTTATTTGCAGAGTTTAGAAACAATAACGCATTTGTCAAACGAATTCTGATCGAACGGTAACAATTTACTTTCACTGGACTTACACACAAAACAATGCATACTGCACTAAAATAGTACACAGGTAGTTACGAAAGACGAACAATGTCTGATCTTCAACGTTTCGGAGTCTAACGATTTCTGATACCTTATAAACAATTATAAATGATTCATCTGCGTGTGCACTTTGCTTTTCCCGCGCGTACGACTTATACTTCTTTTCTACGCTGGATAAGTGAAAAAATGCAAGAGTTCTACCTTATCGGTACTAGATTACAGTTTTGTTATGTTTTGTATAGTTTCTCGGTATCTGTCGGTACATACTTAGTAAAATGCATTAAACGTTAAAAAGCAGCAGTTTCGACCCCAATAATATAATAGTTTATTGTTTCTTTTGTTACAATACACTTGCCTACGCACTTTTTCTCTCTCCTACTGATAGTCCAGAAAATTTGCGGTCGCCTCTTTATTTATAATAACAATTGGGATAAATAAGCTCAAAGGTTTGCTAAAATAAGCTAGTTTTGCGTTTTAGTTCCAGCGTTGGCCGTGATGGTCAAAAGTTTGATGCCGACTGCAACCTTCAGAGCACTACTTTATCAGCGCCACTACTGACCAAGCTGTGAACTATATATAGATGTATGCAAATGCGTACATCAGTGATAGTTCACAGCTTGGCCGGAGGTGGCGCTGATAAAGAAGCGCTCTGAAGGTTGTGGTCGGCATCAAACTTTTGACCATCACGGCCAACGCCATTTAGTTTAGTAGGATCCGCTAGGTGGCGTCGAGGTAAAATTCAAGCCACTCGCAATCAAAGATCGTAAAGAGTGGTTATAAAAAGCCCCACCAAGTTGTCGATTATCGTAGTCGTTTATCGGCGGTAAACCAAGAACAGAGTTATGGGTCGTGCAGCTGGGCATCCCGGCTACTGATGACCCTCTTCTTTCATGGGCAAGCAAAATCAACCGGTTTTTATCCCAGATTGGCAAGATAACCGAGTGTCACGAAAAAATAGGCATTCGGAACGTCAACGTCTCCGGAGGAAATACCAGTAGACGTGTCTAGTCAGAGCACATCATGCTCTAACACTTTAGAATTTTGTGGCTGTTCAACCATCCGGTCTGGAGCCGTCAGAGGATTGTCTACTTCAAATGCAAGCTAGGAATGACAGCCCTGAAGAGTACAGGCAGCCACAACGGCCTCCTTCTTAGTGGTCGTCCCAACGGCATACCTGCAGAGAAGGTATTCTCCAGGCCTACTTTTCCGACTAACGATGAGCGGTTGGTTATCCGGGAAACGATCTGAAGACGAAATATTCTTTGGTCAGTGGCGTACCTCCCTCTAGTACGGTCTCCGTACACAGAGACTCCAAAGATAAGAGTCAAGCTAGCCGCAGCTGGCTCTCCATCATCAAGAATAATTATGAGGAATAACTGGAAATTTTACCACTGGCTTCTTTCAGGGCTATTATAAGTAATTATGTTCCCTACTTAACCATCAATCTCATCGGTTCTTTTAAGGGCCACCTTAGTTACAACTACCTTGCCAACAAATATAGTTTTACTACCGTTTCTGGAAGCGATTTGTCGACTAAAAAACTATATTAACTAAAGACGGCCACTATTAAACCAAGTCAGCCATTCACTGGCAGTCGTCACGAGCGGAGTTATTCGTCGCAAGGCGGGGAACTCCAGTGACCGACGACCCTATATTACCCTCTCGACTCTAAGCATTCAACCAGGAATCACCGATCCTTTCTAAGGTCTTAGCTGGGAGAACCTTACAGCTATGAAGAAAAAATAAATTTAATCCAACGGAATAGTCTCCAACGGTCAAGCATCACGAACCAATCTCTCCACCTTAGATCACCAAAACAATTGAGTCTGCAAAAAAATAAGGTACTTTAGACACTAACGTCTTCGACGTTATACTAGGAGACGTTGGGAAAGGTCTCTACAACAAGCTCCAAAGCTTTGAGTGTTGTAGTTTTCCTTCCGAAAAGTCTTAACTATGCCAAAAGTCGCTAGAAGTCGAATTGGAAGAAAAACTTCAAATATATGTAAAGAAAATAATTTTAGGCGTCAAGAAAATGACGCTGAACATTTATCGAGATTATAGCAGCATCAAAATCGATAAATAAAGAATTTATTGAGTGAGAGATATGCTTTTCACTATAACCCTTAAGGGCCGTGCACAAACTATGTTACCAATTTAAGGGGAAGTTGATAAAAGCAAAAACTACTGTTATCAACGTGGAAAAGTGTAGGAGTTGTAAGCTTTCTTCACGTTACCAACTTTGAAACAAGTATTATAAATAAAACCAAGAATGTAAAAAAAACATGGGCATTGCACTGCGGCCTTTAAAGGAGAGACACTGAGTATATATAAATTAAAAAACTGACTTAATTAAAGATTCACTGATCGACTTAGTTTATGAGACTGTCTGGTTTAGTAATTCGCTAATTCATTAAGATGTTAACTTGTTAGTCTTATTACTTATATTACTGAATTAATTTAAGATTGGAGTTGCGTAATATCTTCAGTCATATAGTTTTCGAAAATTTTAATTTTTCGCCAATACTGTGACCAACAATTGTGCCATTTTTGACAGCTTCCTGCTTCGTGTTCTCGGTTGTATTGTATCGCGTTACTAGCGGAAAAAAGCTGAGCTATAAAGTATTCTCAAACAAAAGAATTTCCGCACGATTTGTATTGCCCGTCGATAAAAGATGATCTTAAGAAGAGAATTTGCACTAAATGTGGTCTGTATTTTTCATCACAAAAGTCAGTAAAAAATCAGATACAAATAATTTTAACAATAAAATCATATTAATGTTTGCTATTTAGTTTCAATGAATATTTATTGTAGAAAAAATGCACACCAAATCAAACTAAGCTCATCACGAGTTTGTTCTCCAAGTATTCAGTAAGAGACCAGGAGAACTTCTATGTAGCCTTTCCGAAAATACAGTTAAATGGGTAGATGTTGATTTCATTGAAGATATTCTGCAGATTTCAGAAAATCCAATATTTGGAATTACTATGCCGATAATTTCAAATATCGTTTGGTTGATAGCAAAAGGGACTCTATTTATTCATGAAAAAAATAAGATAACAGAAAAAACTTTTTTTTAATTATGTATTTTTTGTGAGCCTTAAATCTTTACAGCTTTATAATATAGGAGAAACTGCAAATCAACGGCCTTTTAAGGCCAACGATTATTTTCTAGCATAAGGAATGCACGGTACTTTTCATAATTATACTTTGTTTTTACTTTTTACAGCTTTTTACTTGACCAAATAAACTGTCCAGATTCCGAACTAATATGTTTTTAATGAGAAGACTTTTGTTCTGAGAAGCGTCAGAAATAGATGTATAATTTTTGACTCAAAATGTTTCACATTACATGTCAAAACACTACTGTGTTCCATTTAGTGAATCTCAGGCAAAGCCGAGACGGGAGGAGGGCGGCTAGTACACATATATACTGCAACTCGATGGCACTCAAGTCTCATCATAATTTATTATATACAAGATAAATCCTTCAGGGTGCATTTTAACATTCAACATTTTTAATTGTGTGGAATCACACTTCTCCTTCTTGATTTGAATTTTTTTTGCAGGAACTGCATCTCTTTAATTGCAAACGAATTATCCAACTCAATTAAGTTCTCACTCAGATTTTTTAATTGTTCTATCAGTGAGATAGTGTAAAACCAACTTTACTGATTTTTTTGGTTTAGTTATTTGAGATTAATTTTTAATAAGATCATAATTTTTCTTACTTGTCTTTTTTGTTTTTGTGGTATGATCTCCACTTTTGTTTTTTTTAAATTCTTTTACTCTTTGTTTTTAAACATTTTTTCTCTTTTCAGAACTCATACTTCATCTGTATTTACAGTAAATTAGAGGTTAACTTTTCGAAATGTTAAAAAAACAATTTTCTTAAAGCGGTGCACCCCTTAACAACAAAACTGATTAGTACAGTATTTTTTTTCACAAAGTACTGCACTTTTTATACACTTTTGTTTAAAAAATTCGCGTAAGAGATTAACTACGGTAAAAGGTAAAAAACTTTCATTGTATGTCCATGTACTGGTTACGACGTTTTTGTGCCTATCACCTCAAGTTGGACAAGAGCTCCACGTTTGTCCAACTACTACGAAATCGTGAGGTGTACTTCGACAGCTAATTTTAAATTATAAAAATTTCTTTCGTACACGATTACATTAAAAATATTGTTAATCAATGTAAAAGTTGTAAAATAATACTATACAGCATGTATACAAATACATTGGATTAACTTTGATTATCAAAATCATAGAAAACGGAGAAAAATCATCGCACTCTTGNCAGTATAAACGTAATTAGATGAGATATTTATTTTTAAAATTTTATTAAATGTATATTTTAGAGATAAAATTTCTCATAGATTGAGTTCCAATTCTAGCTATTATTTCATACATTAAAAATAGTATGTTTCTTTAGATTCTGTTGTAGTAAACGTCAACGCAATTGTTTGTCTTTGGAATTATCATGAGAAAACCATACAAGTTATCAGGAAGGGGGGCCAAGAGTTGCCTCAATTTTTTTTAAGTTTATGGGCGAAACTTTTTGCACAGTTTTATAGCTTTTTTGTCCTTCAATCCCGTCCCTAAGTGATTCACTCCAGAATATATTTGAATGCCTTGTACGAGGTAATCTGAATTTCATTTAAATAGCATTAGAAATGAAATTTTTCGCTCAACTTACGAAAAATTGGGGGTGCCAACTCTCTAAAGTAAATACGCTTCACAGGCATATAACACGAAAATTTTAGGTTACATACTGTAAGGAGCAATCGTGATCCAAGGCATAAAAAAATTTTTTATTCAATCTCTGAAATTGGTAAATTAAAAAAATTATGTTTTTATTCCAAAATATTAAAACTAAACTTTGTAATAGGTTGAAATTTTTGTTTTCACACACACTTTCGGAAAAAAGAATTGTACAATTTTTGATTGCATTTTCATGGTAAAAGTAAATTGATTTACTCAAAATAAAAAAAAATAAGAAAAACGAAAAAACACAACTTTTCTGCTTAAAACTTGAACAGCTGTATTTTATCGACTTTAGAAATGATGTGAGTTTTACGTATCGTAACATTATTTATATACTTAAGTAGCGAAAAAAATTAAAAGTCTTCATTAAAAAGTTCCTGTAGCTTTAAAATTTATGTGTATATATATACATCAGGTACATGGTTTGGTAATGTTATTTTTTTGAAATATCAGCCAGAACTAATTTTAATACTGTCCATTTAGGATTGCATAGTACAATAATAAATATATTTGATTTATCGCATTCTCTCATAGCCATGACATTTTAATAATGTTGATGCATTTAACATGGTCCTCTGACATACGTTGATAATAATATATACACTAGTAGGGATGTTCCTCCCTGCGCGCTACGAGTACCAACCCCCTACTAATTAATTATAATCTTCCACAAAGGCTTTGAGGTAGGAGGCAACACGTTTTAAATGGAAAAGAAAAATTTTGTTTAATTAGAAAACTCTAATGGTATAAGTAATAATAATAGTTACATAAAATGATTTAATAAATATCTTTGACATAAGTTAAGTATGGTTATTGTAAGAAATTCCGCTTTAAATGGTCTATGGTAAACAATAAAGATAGGTTCATAATAAATGTGAATGAAAAATGATTATTCAACTGAATAAACAAAGAAAAGAAAAGAAATCCAGCATAGTACTTTAGATATTTTTACAATAAATTTTGTTATTTATCAGTTTTATTTTTTAATTGTTTTCTTTTTAATTTACATAAATATTTCAATATATTGATAGATGGATACACATTGACATCTGATCTTCCGTTCAAAATAGTTGAATCGGTACTCTGAAAGAAGTAAAAAACTTTTATATCGTCCAATTTATAGTAGGAATCATGCAGTTAAAAATTTAGCTGTTTATCTTGAAAATAAACGAAAAATTGTATTAAAAAAAAAAAAAAAAAATATTAAAATTGTAATGAAAAACCATCAAACGCCACTCACAGCTTACTTCGAGTTGAATAAAACTGATAATTTTGCTGAATTAATTGAGTATGTGAGCATCCCAGAACGTATTTTTAATAATAAATTTCAAGTTTGGGGAAAAACGAAAAATTAAATGAAAAATACTGCAATTGGTAGAATAAATATAGTATCTCTAAAAAAACATAAACGTTTCTTTTAAAAACTTGTACTGAATAACGTGGCACAGTTTCTTTTGAGGATATCACATCCAATAATAGTACTAAATATAAAATATTTAAAGATAGTGCAACTGCAATGGGCTTAATTGTACATGATTCTCAAATTGATGATATTTTCAGGAAGCCATTACTGTTATGCTTTCTTATTAACTAAGACATGGTTTTGATTGGTTTTTAATTTTACAAAACATCTAAGGTGACGAAATATGGAACAAATGTATAGAATTTTCTACAGAAAATTTTAATACTGATAAAGATAATTTTAATCTTTTACATACTGTTACGTACGATATGCTAGGCATATCATACTAACTCCCCCTGGTGACCACGAAGCTACCTTATTAAGAGGGTACCGACGGGAGGGGAACGAGGTAATATAAGGCCCGGCAAGCTTCAAAATCGCGAGAACGAAGAGAAGACTCGGACAGACGAGGAGAACGAAGAGAAGACTCGGACAGACGAGGAGAACGAAGAGAAGACTCGGACAGACGAGGAGAACAAGGGGAACACTCGGAGATATCGGGCAATTAATCGGGAACACACACGCGTCTTTGCCTTATAAATAAGTATCTTGAATAAAAGTCTTTAAGGTTCCAAGGTTTTGATCATTCTCGCGAAGCACCTCCTTACCTTTCGGTTTTCCCACGTAACAGTTTAAACCAAATTTCAGAATAAGAAGACCAAATAATGTAAATCTATTAACTTACCTATACCGCAAAAAAAAAATCTTTAACAAGGTAATACTGATAAAGTGTTATTTTGTAAATAATTTTTTATGCTATATGCAAAAAAAATGATAAAATTTATTCTACAGATGGCCCTGGAGGTTCCGAAAAAAACTCATTTACATAAAAAGAAAATTTATTAGTTTATTTTTAAAGGTAAAAAAATTTAATTAATAGCCTGGACTGGTATTGCATCGATATTGCTTCCTGACGGAATGACAAGTCACAGAACTTTTCGATTACTTTTGGACTTAAGGGAGTTCTATCGGTAAACGAATTAATGATGAGAATTGGATGAAAATTTGTTTGCAAATGAATAAAGTTCTAACAATGGCACTGTCAAAATTTGAAGACACGAGGGTTCCTAGGAGCCAAGTAATTAATATTCATACTTATCTAATTCTTACATACAGACCTATGGGCTTTCCTTTCAGGTAATCCTTTTAAGCACTTCTATTGCATTTACCTCGCTTATTAAAAATGAACTTAAGATAAAAGTTTTATCAATGATGAAAAAATATTTAATGATCGTATTTAATTTTATTGAGCATCTCGAGGGTACTAAGAAAAGAAATTAATTATTAAGCGAGGTAAAAACTATAAAAGGTTATGTTTTTACAGGAGATCGAAAAAAACAGACGACATATCAAACTATAGAGAGCGTCACATAGATTAAACCTCCTCAAGTAAAATTAAAAGCGCATTTTTTGAAAAAAATTGACTAGAAAAAATTACGAACGGTAGATTTTATTATTCAGGATGATGTGGTAATGATTCCAAAAAAAGCTTTAGGAACAGTTGTTAGGACTGTACGTGATCTGCGCAATACAAAAAAACACTTTAAAAATGAATTAATTTTTCTAGGAGAAAATATTTGGTGAATTCTTCGAGTAATAAATAACAGTAAGAGAAGTAGAATAAGAGCAGAAACTATTAGGTCATTATTTTTATGGAAATACTTCTGAATTTTGAAAATAAAAGAAAATATTCCCTTGAACGATAAAACATTTGAAATTATAATTTGAAGTTGGAGAAGAAGAAACAGAATCATTTACAGTTTCTAAAAAATGGATTATCGATGACGTCTGTTTGAAAATATTTGAAAACAATAATTACTTAATAAACAATCTTATTTTAATTTTACATAATGAGTGAATTTTTTTAGACAATAAAATTTTAAGAACACTAAATGGAGAGTTAAAATTGTGTTATATCATCGATCAAGCAACTAATAAATGGGTTCATAAATCAAATGATAATATTTATGTAAACTTTCCTGTAGTAATGCTCAATAATATCTGGAAAGGCTTACCACGTCATAAACTAAATGATGTAATGTTAATAAGAAACTTAATTATATCACATGGTTTATGTAAAGGTACACGGTTGCGAATAACTAAATTATATAAGTACAGAATAGAAAGTGAAACTGCAAACTGGAGAAAAAACTGGGAAGAAAGATTGTATTCCTAGAATAATTTTAAATACTGGAAATACTTTTTCACTGCCATTTGTTTTATACAGAACACAATTTTCTCTAGTTTTAGCTTTTACCATGACGTATAATGAATTTCATGGTCAAAGTTTGGATAATGTTGGTTTCTACCTAAAGAAATCTTTGTTTTTCCATCGTCAACTTTATGTAGCATTATCAAAGATGGGAAAATAAAAATGGTATATTTTTTGAAATAGAAACAAAGAATGATTTAGTTTAGAAAAAATTGTTTGAAAAGAGATTTTTAATTTAACTATACTTTTGTCTTGAAATTTGTACTAAACCAATTATAGTTTCTGGTGTGTAGATATTCAAATAATTTTTTTATGACTATCAAGATGAGATGCAGACACGTACAATGGTGGTTTAACGCATAACATTTAAAAACTACATATTTTTCATATTATTTAGATAATTTAATCAAGGGTACTCAAAAAATAATTTTTCGTGATTTTACAGTGCTTTAGAATATAGCTCGCAGAAGTTAGTCATATTTATAAGGCGTAATTTTCACGGTTTTTATCATTTTATAACCATAGTTATATAATGTTATTAAAAAGTATTAAATTAACGCCCCAAGAACTTTATATTTACCAATAAAAATTTACAACATTGTTTCATAAGACTTACTATATTGTCAAATATTAGAGATCAATCATTATGTACTTTTGTGTGTATTATTAGTATGTAGAAAGTCCATTTATTTGCCTTCTGGGTGGTATGAAAAATAGATGAACAACTTTTAAATTCTAAGGTTAATGAAAAATTTATTTTGAAAAATTTTCTTGAAAAAGTCTGAATAGATGTTTCCTCAATAAAAAAGTAAGGCGTCAGGTCGTATCACAAAAAAGATTGTACGCAGACATATGAAGTGTATTGCAATACAAGAAAAATCTAGTGCGGGGAAATGGGGAAGAGTTGGCCAGAGCAAGAAAAATCATGTGGAGGGGTAGTGAAGGGGTGGTAAGGTTCAGTGGGGGCTTGATCCAATATTTATTGAGTTAAAATAACATAGAAATATGGGGGAAAGTGGGGTGACGAAGGAGGCCCTTTGGAAGGAGGTGGCGAGGTAGTGGGAAATTATGTGGACTTCCCCACACATTTAACTCTCTCTGTGTGTGTGTGCGCGTGTGCGTGTGTGCGTGAGTGTGTGTGTGTACTAGTTAAACTGTGCCTTCTGTGCGCTCTATGCGCCAACCTCTCAAGAATTATTCTATATCAACGAAGGCTACTTAATTAATATCTACAAAATAATGGACTTATTGGTTATATAATCGACCATAACGAACAAGTATTACTCAGTTTTTTCTAGTTTCCTTAATGATTTTTCCAATTACTCGATAAACTTCAAATTTACGTACAACGAATAGTTTTGCACAACATGATTTTATTGTATGGCCAATACAATGTACACTATGAATGAGAGTATTTAGAGATGGAAATTTTATTATGAAAGCTTTTTTGTGATAGAAAAATGTACATACGTGTATAAGAATACAAATCAAAATATTTATTAATCAATATTAGAAATTATAACTACGATAATTTTTTAGTAAATAAGATTACAAAAATGTATATAAAGTAAGATTCACAAATATCATAAATTAAAAATCACACGGTCAACACAAATGACTATTTCAAATTATTTTCACAAAGATAGTAATAGTTTCATAGCAGCAATATGGTATTTGTCATAAAAAATAAAATTATGAAATGTTTCTTATAATAAAATTTTCGCTTATACATTGATGACGATTTTTGTAATGATACAATTCCGAACATGGAATTAAAGGCTGTCTTATTTTTCAACGTCGTCAAATTAATTCCTTACTATACTTCAAGATTTTCAAGATTACGGTCAAAATTTCAACATACATACAAAGTTTTGTAATGTGAGTATTTCTTTTTTTTTTTTTTTTTCAATGAATGAATTTTAAAATATAGGATCGTGATACATAAGTAATTTTTTTTAATGTACTCTTGTTACAAGCCTAATTTTTATGATGCATTTCATTTATTCAGTTTTAGTTTTTTTTTGAGAAAAAAAAATTGTAAGAAATAATGTTTAACAAAAATTCACAAATTTATTAACGATCAAAAATTTCTTGCCACACGATATTTTTAATGTTTGATCGATTCTCTGAATCATTTTGTATAAATATATTTTCAGGATTTTCATATCCTGATACGGACACGTACAGCTTACCAGAAAAAAACAAAGGTCTTTTGTAGTAAAATTTTAATTTATCGAAAGTTTGATCTTGTGATTCATTGTTTGTCATGGAAAAAGCTACAACTAATGGAAACTGTATTCTGTATGGAATTAACGGTGAAGATAAATTATTACCGGCAATTAATGAGATTCTTAGTATAAAAACTGTATTACCAGATTTTTTACCAGTTATGACTTCTGCTTCCAAATAATATTAAAATAATTTTGTCATACAAAGTCTAGTGCCATTACACAAGCCATAGAATACACTTAAGTTTCTTATCAACATAATAATAGCATCTTCTTTAAAATTTAAAAAACGTGGCGGTTATCCTTCGTGTATATTATTTATAGTTTTTATTGGAAAATGTACGCTTAAATTATCGTCAGTGAGATCACTACCTTTATATTTTGCATAATCTATGCTGTAATAAGTATTAAAAAATTTTGTTATTTGAAATTTAAAATATACGAAAGTTTCTAATAATTTGTTACAATTATTTCGTTTAGGTAGCTATTTATACCATCTTCATATGGTTGGCTATAAATTTTATCAGTTTTTCATCTCTGAAAAATTTCAAGAGACTTTATATTTTCCTTTCCCAATGTTCATTAACAATCATGAAAATTGTAAATCTGTACGCCGCATATTATTTTTCAATTTCAAAATTTTAAAATATTTTCAATGCAATAAAAAGAACTTTTACACTTTTGCTTTATTATTGGATGTATTACTCGGTGAAAAAATAGTTTTTCTCCGAATAAAAAATTATTATTACGTTAATCGTTTAATATTTTATCCACTATTTTCGAAGCTTTTTTAGGAATTATTAAAGCTTCGATCCAAATAATCACATTTACTTCTCGTAAATTTTTTATATTAGTTTTGAATTCTATAAATAAAACTTTTAATATTATTTAAATCTAATGGTAATTAAAATGTTCTATGACTTGTCATCCTTTTGGGTAATAAAATTAAAGAATTTCCCATCCAAACCCTAGATAAAATTTTTTTTTTCTTTGACAATAAGCAAAGAAAAAATTAATGTTTCAAACAAAAATATTTTTCCAAAACCTTCGGGACCACTGACAATATATTTTTTAATATTTATCTATGAAGTTCTTTCACTTGCTCTTTTGTTATCATAAATAATAATTAGGTCTAAAACTTAGTATTTTGGAATATGACTACTTATGTAGGTAATCATTAATACACAAGATGAATATTTTGCCATTATGCTGACGGCCTCTTTGAAATTTGAAAAAAACCATAATTGTACATAAATGAAACTTTGCAAGAATCCAACTAAAAGAACAATCAGTTGATATATTATAGGATAATCGATTAACATATTACAGCAATTTACCTAGCCATTATAAAAGTAAAGTTTACAAATTAAAACGTCTCAAAGGCATATAAATATGGCACACACATGTAACGAGGAAAAATAAGTTAAAGCTAGAACACAAAATAAATGTTTCTTGGAGGGATCAGCGGACATTGAAAAAGACCCAATACCAGGGATGTAAAAGAGACGTATGAAAATTCTGTAAAAAAATCTACAGTCAATATATCATAGAATATATCATAGTGTTTTAAATATAATAACGTTCAAATGTAAACTATGATTAAATTTTTATTTCATTTTTAATTTTTAATTAAACATTTTTGTAAAAATTGCCTATTTTTTGTGTATTTAATTGTCTACTAATGTTATTATTCGTTGATGTTATAAAAATAATTTCGGAAAATTTGCGCTTGTATTTATGAGGTTCTTGATCAAAAATCACCAATATAGCTCGCAGAAGTTAGTCATATTTATAAGGCGTAATTTTCACGGTTTTTATCATTTTATAACCATAGTTATATAATGTTATTAAAAAGTATTAAATTAACGCCCCAAGAACTTTATATTTACCAATAAAAATTTACAACATTGTTTCATAAGACTTACTATATTGTCAAATATTAATACAATGTCTCAAGTGGTACAATCCTATGTGAATAACTAAAGACAAAATTTGTACTACAAGCACTATAAGCGCTTGAGTATTACTTCAACACAAGTCCGTGTACTGTGTGATACGAGATATGTTTTACTAGTTTGCAATGTAGTCAACACAGACCTCCTCTGACCATGCGGAGAGCTCCGTTAGCCCTATACCAGCGTGTTCACACAGTATGTACACACGTTCATACGATACGCTTAGAGGATCAGGTCCCAGCTAAAAACTCTAAGAAATACACAGTATCCAATGTATTTCACTGCGTTTTTTAATGAACATGCCTGAGTAAAATATGTACATACTACTCATAATTTTATTAAAAATTTAACCCTTAGAATGGTTGTCGATGTATAAACACATAACTTTCTGATGATAGTAATGCTTAGCAGTCTGCTAGCAGAAGACAAACCTATCGTTTAGTTTCACATATTAGCACAGGTATTGCTGCGATCGCTTTTTCAGCTTGTGCACGTAGCGAATACAAAGCTGACCTTTCGGCCCTGTTTTTAATATAACGATCATGGTCAGGCAAACGCACAGGTAAGTGTCTCTTACTTTAGCCAATGTAACATAATTCGCACCTACATGAAATCTTTTAGACAATTCCACTCATATCCAACTTATTTATTGAGTTCTCTTCCAACCTAATGATGTGAGTCAATCTTCCAGAGCCTGTGTAAATAACACGAATATTGTATTTGGACAAGGCCCTACGAAGAGTCGTCTCCATAGGTCGGAAATAGGGAACAACAAGAAATACATTTTTGTTCAGAACTAACAGATTCAAGGAACGAGAATCAACATTTGCATCGCATTCCTGAGGGTTTAGAATGCGATATTCCTGGGAACCTTTTTTCCGTCTGTTGAGGGAACTAATTACAGCTCTTATGTATCTGTTAATAGAGGATGGAGGATAAGCATCATGGGCAAGAATCTTACGAGCTACTACAATATTTTTAGATTCAAAAGATAGACCTGCAAGCTTAAAAGCTTTGTTAATCAAAGATAAAATAATAGCGATCTTCTGGCATTTTTGGGTTATGTGAAAGAAAGTTAAATAATCTACCTGAGGCTGAGGATTTTTTTATGTAAATTTATTGTGGTAATAGAATTTAGAGAACGTGTAATTTTAAATCTACAAAGGGAATCGAATTATTATTCTTATATTCAACTGTAAACTGCATAAATGTGTTGGAACTGTTGAAAAGGTTCAGAGCATTATTTATATGATCAGTTTTAGACAATCATCAACATATCTCAAGTACAGTAAGACAGAATCCCGGCATCCATTCAAGACTCAACCCTCCAAGGATTCTAAATTGACTTCTCCAAACCAGGGAGAGCAACAACCTTCTATTGGAATTCCACAGCATTGCCTGTAAACGTCGCCATCAAAAGAGAAATTTGATGAAAAAGTCAACTCCATCTAAAACTTTGTTCTGTCAATATCTCAGAGGCCAATAAAATTGTCATTTTTACGTGAAACGTAACTTTTAATTAAGCAAAAAAAAAAGATTAGTGTATAGAGATACTACATCAAAGGAAACAAAAGAATAATTATCCAAATAAATTAATTTTCTAATTTTTCCTCACACTCTATTAGAATTTTGAACATAATATTTAGATTTGTTTAAGAATTTCCCAAAAAGTGTCAAAAACCATCAAGTTAATAAAAGGGGTAACCTATTGACGACACAGTTAATCTGGTTGGAAAACCATCTTTATGTACCTTCATAAGATTTTGAGAGAGTAGTGATTTTTGATCAAAAACCTAATAAATACAAGCACCAATTCTCTGAAATGACTTTTACAACATTAACGAATAATAACATTAATATATAATTAGAAACACAAAAACTTAACAATTTTTACAAGAATTTATTATTTTAAATTAAAAATAAAATACAAATTAAATCATAGTTCTCATTTGTACGTTATTATATTTGAATCATTTTTTAATACTCTACACTGACTATAGTTTAGTTTTACACAATTTTCACACATAACTTTTACATCCCTAGCATTGGATTTTTTTAATGTCTATGCTCCCTCTAAGATATATTAAGTTTGTGTTCTAGTCTTAACTTATTTTTCCTGATTACATGTGTGCGCCATAATTATACGACTTTAAGAAATTTTAATTTGTTAGCTTGACTTTTATGATAGCTAAGTTGATTGCTGTAATATGTTGTTAAATCATTAGGCGCTATCAGTGTCCTTTCTACGTGCTGTCTTGACCATAGAGATATTAGAATGGAGCACGCCAGAAGCCAAATCTTGCGATATGCGCAAACAGAGATATCGCTGCCAGCGAGTCCCCGTGTCCTTGTCTAATAAGTGTATGTATATTCTATCAACAGAAAATGTATATTGGTACACACAGGGCTATGTACGCATCTTGTCCGCAGCGTCTGCTGTCATCAAAATATGGAAGTACATGCACAACTCAGCGTTATTATTTCATTTTACATTATAAAATAAAAATTCAAAGTAAATAAAATAAAAAGGGGTTTGATAAGCAGATTGCTGTATTTTCCTATTTGTGGTCGTAGCTTTTAAGTAAGTAACACGCATGTAAATAAAAACATATCAGGTTAAGTTTTGTTCGGAAAAGTTTCTTGAGTATTTTTATCAGTATGTCTATAAAATAATTAAAAAAAATTTCTGAAATAGACTCAAAAGTAACCGCAGGGTAGAATTGTTTAAGAAAAGAAAAGTATTAATCAGTCAAACAACTTTGTCAAAAATAAAAATGTGTACCTTGACTGTTACGTGTTTGTTTAGAACTATATCACACATATAGGGAGATTCGTCTCAACTGCCCCAGTGCCACCGCAAGCGGCTCGTTCGAGTGCTAAACACAACATTTTGACTGCGTTGTTTCGGCATCAAAACATAAATAAAAAAATTTCAACTACATACATTCTGAAGCGTCTTTACCTCAGTTTTCGAATGGTATTATTTATTTTGACGGTTTTTCCTTACATAACCTTGGAAAATATAAATTAAAATTGAAAACGTGTTTTCGGCATGATTTTCAATTTTTGAATTTTTTTGGACCACACGGATCGAAAGATCAGGGGTTTTTTACTTCGATATAGATTATAAAAAAATAGGTGTTTTTCGTTTTTCGTGAATAATTAAATGTGAAGCAAAACGATATTCGTACGCCGCGCGCGCCAGTCGGGAGTCACGACGCCGCCGCACGCGTCGGCTGTCGGTCTTTCTGTCTTTCAGAATAACAACAGTAATTAGAAACGTAGTGTCTATTCGCACCAAAACGCACCGTATATCTACGTAATTACGTCTTCTGCAAAACGAATGGTCAAATTGTAAACAATGTGCATAACCCCACTTTGTGTTTGTACTTGTCAGATGAAATTCGCTCGATGATATCATTAGTTACCGTTACTGTCTGAACTGTTCATGCCACAAAGCTAACTTTTGACTTTAAAATTCAGATATACAATACAGACATACTTATCATTAATTAAGTTGTTTCTTCACGTCCTGCAGGTAATAATATTCATCACATTACCAACAATCTGAATCATTTTAAGTTTTTTTTTTATGTGGTCATTACAGTTAGCTAATACATTAATTCGATTGAATCACGATGGTCAACTGCTGTAACCCTTTGATGAAAGATAATCACTTTGTAAACAAAGGTCTTGTCAAATGTGTACAATTCCTGCAAGCTGCTTTTTCGATAATACCGAAAGACGCGATGATGCGTATCCAATGTAAAATTGAATTACTTACGATTAAGAAAGAACGCAAAAAACGTAACGAAAAGCACGCAAAAGCAGAAGTAGCCGTCTTGAAGCAAATTGTTCAAAAATTTAAATCGTCCAGTGATAAGCGAGAAAGAATACTACTACTCACCCTTACCCCGAGGTTTTGGAATAGACGAGATATGATGAATGAGTATGGGTGTACAGAGCGTGAAGCTAGAGTTGCTCTTGATCTTGTTGAGAAGCATGGAATTCTTTCTTGGCCTGATAAGAAAGAAGGCAAATCGATGTCCGAAGATATAGAGCAAAGAGTAAGAGAATTTTACGAAGAAGACAATGTAAGTCGTGCTATACCCGGTATGAATGATCACATTTCAGTAAAAGATGATAATGGAGATCAAAAAAGGGTTCAAAAGCGACTATTGTTGGTAAATTTAAACGAGTTACATATTTTATTCAAAAAAGATAATGAAAACATGAAAATAGGTTACACAAAATTCACGCAACTTCGACCAAAACACTGTGTTTTAGCAAGTAGCAGTAGAACGCATAACGTGTGCGTTTGCGTTTAGCATGAAAATGAGAAGTTATTGCTACAGCCAATTTTAGAAAAGCTCACCAAAAATCATGCAACACCTATGAAAGATTACAAGCATTATATCAAAGCAATAGTATGCCAAAGCTCTATAGAAAAATGTTTTTTGAATGATTATTTGGATTACCCTAACACAGGAAGTTTAAAGGAATTGTTAAGAAAATTGTTGTTGGCAAATGGAATTCGTGAAGTGAAGTATGAAACGTGGAAACAAACAGATCGATGTACAATTGCATCACATACTGTTCCAATTCACGAATATTTAGATAAATTAGGCAATAAATTGATGAAATTAAAGTCTCACCATTTTTTCGCAAGAAACTAGTCTGTTTACATTAAACAATTAAAAAATAAATTGAATGACGGTGAGTTTATGGTTTCATTTGATTTCGCTAAAAACTATGTGTGTGTACTTCAAAATGCAGCTCAGTCATATCACTGGGATAATAACCAGGCTACAGTTTTTACTGTTATTATTTAGTATCGTGCGAATAATGCTTTAAAACACAAAAAGCTTAGCTGTTATATCTGACAATCTCACACACGACACAGTAGCAGTATACCAATATCAAACGATACTTATTAATTATCTGAAAAAAAAATTCATTCCAAAAAGTTTATTACGTGAGTGACGGCGCAGCCCAACATTTTAAGAACAAAACTAATTTTCACCTCCTTGCAAACCACAAAAAGGACTTTGGAATCACTGCAGAGTGGCATTTTCATGCCACTGCCCATGGAAAAGGAGCGTGTAATAGTATTAGATCGAATTTAAAGCGTGGATCAAAGAAAACGAGTTTGCAGCTGTCTTCTGATAAGCACATTTAAACAGCAGAAGCCCTTTTTTATTGGGCAGAAGCGAGTTGCAAGGAGACTCAAGTATTCTTCTGTTCCAAAAGTGACTACGACTAAGTTTATGAAAAACTGAAGGAACGTATTTCGAGTGCTAAAATGGTTCCGGGAACTCATTCGTATCACGCTATTATTCCTACAGAAGAGAATAGATTGATTTTGAAAAAAAGATCTTTAAGCAAGACGTTTAATATTGTTTCGAAGTTAAAGCAAAAAAAAAACAATTAAAAAATGATGCATCAATGAACAATAAAAAAACGAAAACAAAGAAATAATACGTTGGATAGCCTCAAATTTATAATCTTATTTAATTTACTTCATTGTTATGCAAAACTAATAATGAAAATCTTTCGATCTAGTCACAATCTTACTAAAAAACTAATTTTATTTACAGCCCGTCAAATTTTCAAACCGGACAGTAGAGTTACCCACTGCGCATGCGTATCCACTATATCCACGTAATTACGTGGATATACGGTGCGTTTTGGTGCGAATAGACACTACGTTTCTAATTATTGTTGTTATTCAGGAAGACAGAAAGACCGACAGCCGACGCGAGCGGCGGCGTCATGACTCCCGGCTGGCGCAAGCGGCGTGCGAATATCGTTTTGCTTCGTACTTAATTATTCACATAAAACGAAAAACATCTAATTTTTTATAATCTATATCGAAGTAAAAAACACCTGATCTTTCGATCCGTGTGGTCCAAAAAAATTCAAAATTTAAAGATCATGCCGAAAACACGTTTTCAATTTTAATTTATATTTTCCAAGGTTATGTAAGGAAAAACCGTCAAAATAAATAATACCATTCGAAAACTGAGGTAAAGACGCTTCAGAATGTATGTAGTTGAAATTTTTTTATTTATGTTTTGATGCCGAAACAACGCAGTCAAAATGTTGTGTTTAGCACTCGAACGAGCCGCTTGCGGTGGCACTGGGGCAGTTGAGACGAATCTCCCCATATATCAATTTACTTTAATTTTTTTTCAATTTTCTTTAAACGCTAAATCTTGCGACAAATGGCTAAAAAGTCTGCAGTTATCAAGTCTACCTAATTATAGTAAAAGTTATGTTGGCAGTGATTATTTTGAAAAACATTTATTCTACAACAAGAAAAATTCCAAAACTCTAACTACACATAGAAGCTGTACCAAACTTATTAGCAATAGTTTATTGCTAAGCTGTAAAAATGCATTTGTTGGTGTGTGTAGAGAAAATGTACAGCACTATTTCATTACAAATGAGCTTGAGGAATCTCTAACGCTAGAATTTTCTACTAAAGATTTTCAGAATTTTTTTGAAACTGCTAGTAAAGTTGATAAAACTCAAATAGCTAATCGAACATAATAATGGAATTGATCTTAATTTTGTACTTTACTGCAAAAAATCCTGACTTCGCAAAGACAACTTAAAGTAGAATTCCCGTAGAGAGTACTACAACTGTGACTAACATAAATAATTGTACGACACCAATATCTAGTCAACCCACGGCATCGCTAAAAATGTCCACAACTAATGAAGCTAACAAAAACATAGTGACAAGGTATAATATAATTGTTATACTTGGTTATCGCTGTTTATTTTATGTACAAATTATAAGTATGTGAAAAATCTCTATTTATTTATCTCTTTGTTTCAGGAAAAAAGTGACACGAAACGGAAGAGTCGTAAAAAAGTGATACGAAACGGAAAAGTCGTAAAAAAGTTAAGTTTAAGGAGGGTATGTGTATGCAGTATTTTTCTAGAAGTGATTGCACCTCAGATGAGGTATGGCCAGAGAATATTGAATATATCTCTTTAAGTATAGAAGGCCAGGGCAGGCCTTTTTTTGTTTCCAACTTTTGAGGCACATAAATTTAGTTAGGTACCCCATAAGGCAGGTGGCGTTAGCGTTGGAGGTAGTGTACCGAAGCAGAAACTGTCGTTACCATGTGGGTCGGTGCTGTAGGAAACAGTTACCATGTGTTACAGATCAGCTGAATCTATTACCATATGCATCGACGTAGTAGGTAAACCAACTAAAATGTCAAAATAAGCCTAGCTCCTTTTGAACGTCTTCAATTTTTTATTACCACACTTGATTTGCCTAAATAATAATTATGATCATTCTACGTATGGATGCAAAATGTTACGTATTATATTTATGTGCATGTAAATTACAGTATGATATATAATGTATAGCGTTGCAGATCAAAACTGGTGTAAATTCGATCCCCATAAAAAAACTAACTTTGTTTTAAAGTAAAATGTTAGGCGAGTTTGATGTGTTTCGTACATATCGAAAAAAGAATCATGACTCCAACAATAACGTGATATAGTGGTATGTAATACAGTATTTATATTAATAGCAAACTATAATAATACCAAGTGCCTCTTTCAATAAAAAACGAGAGATTGGAAAAGTAACGAGATCAACAAAAAATAGTCAATTTTTTAAAGATCACCCTGAATCTATATTACAATTGTTTACAATTGTTGAAATACTTAAATAAGGTAAATATTTTATTACAGAGCCAAACATGTCAATATTTTGCAAAATTCTTAAACCTGTATAACTTGCCGGGCTGACTTTATACTGTTTTGGACGTATAATACAAATTGTAAAAATTCCCGTTTACTTTCTGAAGAAGTTCATAAATTGGTGGATTGTGGAAGCTGTAATACTTGAAATATTTGTTTCGGAAAAAAATAAATAATAAAGCATAAAGTCTTCGGACAGACATAAAAAATATTTGAAGGCTGTAGAAATTATTTGTACTAAAATAGCTAAGGGAATGAATAAGCATGCAAATCGGTTTCTGATTAATTTCACGTAATCATGTATAATATATATTCTTTTTCCAAATTTACTTGCAATTGTTCGCCAAAAAACAGTATAAAGCCAGCCCGGCAAGTTATACAGGTTTAAGAATTTTGCAAAATATTGACATGTTTTGCTCTGTAATAAAATATTTACCTTATTTAAGTATTTCAACAATTGTAAACAATTGTAATATAGATTCAGGATGATCTTTAAAAAATTGACTATTTTTTGTTGATCTCATTACTTTGTAAATCTTTATTTTCGTTTGGCGAAATTTTTTATTTACTTAGATATTTTACAAAGATATGTTATCATTCCATTATTTTTTGTAAATAAAAAATCTTCCATGTAGCAACAAATTAGACTATTTTTTGATGATCTCATTACTTTTAAAATCTTTCATTTCGTTTACTACTTTTGTATAAGTAACATAACAAATATTATACATGTTTAACAAGGTACTTAGTATTATCATAGTTTTTGTTATTAAAAGTATATAGGTTTAGAATGATGTTTTATAACTTGACTATTTTATCTTGATCTTATTACTTTGTTAATCTTTAATTTCATTTTGTAAATTCTTTATTTACTCAGATATTTTAATAAAGATGTTT
>NW_019379701.1:368976-399399 GCF_000648655.2 Copidosoma floridanum
TATATAGGTTTAGAATGATGTTTTATAACTTGACTATTTTATCTTGATCTTATTACTTTGTAAATCTTTAATTTCATTTTGTAAATTCTTTATTTACTCAGACATTTAATTAGGATATTTATTTATTATCAAAATATTTCTTTTTAATAACTTTTTGATGTATCAAACAATGTAACTATTTTTTGTTGATCTCGTTACTTTTCCAATCTTTCGTTTTGTATTGAAAGAGGCACTTGGTATTATTATAGTTTGCTATTAAAATAAATACTGTATTACATACCACTATATCACGTTATTGTTGGAGTCATGATTCTTTTTTCGATGTGTACGAAACACATCAAACTCGCCTAACATTTTACTTTAAAACAAAGTTAGTTTTTTTATGGGGATCGAATTTACACCAGTTTTGATCTGCAACGCTATACATTATATATCATACTATAATTTACATGCACATAAATATAATACGTAACATTTTGCATCCATACGTAGAATGATCATAATTATTATTTAGGCAAATCAAGTGTGGTAATAAAAAATTGAAGACGTTCAAAAGGAGCTAGGCTTATTTTGACATTTTAGTTGGTTTACCTACTACGTCGATGCATATGGTAATAGATTCAGCTGATCTGTAACACATGGTAACTGTTTCCTACAGCACCGACCCACATGGTAACGACAGTTTCTGCTTCGGTACACTACCTCCAACGCTAACGCCACCTGCCTTATGGGGTACCTAACTAAATTTATGTGCCTCAAAAGTTGGAAACAAAAAAAGGCCTGCCCTGGCCTTCTGTACTTAAAGAGATATATTCTATATTCTCTGGTATGGCAAAGATTATTGCGGTTAATACAACATAGAGATATGATACTTGCATATTGTTATCATCTATCTCTTGAAATCTGTAATTACCACCCTTGAGGTAACAATTCTTTAAGGAATGAAGGTGTGCAGTGTAGTACGATTACACCATAATACATTCATGAGATGGAGTTTAAAAGTATGTTCTTATAGGGGACTTGTTGTTATATTTGCATAATAAGCATATAACCGTTGTTAATTTAACATTCGATAGAGACAGTGTGTAGGAGACAGCATGTGAGAAATTGGGAGCCTATTTAAAGTACAATGATCAAAATTTCAAACCTTATTTTGCGCATCCTGGCACCTCCGAATTAGTCTTTATTTTTATGACCTCTGTCATTGTCTTAAATTGTGTAGAAATTATTTTGCTTTCAAAGGTTTAATTCTTTCTAATAAAAATCAATACATTGATTGAACGTTTATCAGGTGATTGAATGAGAAACAATTAAATGAACGAATCTCATCAAATCTCATGATATCCTATGATTACTACAAGAATGTATAACTATACACAAAATATGACATTCAGGCAGTTGTTTTCCTCTGAAAGTGTTATACACTTTCAGGGAAACCAATCAGAGAAAAAGAGGCAATGCGCATGCGTTGATTAGACAAGTACACAGGGGTACTCGTGAGCAGCCTTCTCTCTTGCACCGTATATCATTACCGTTTACTATTTTAATATCTGCATGGTGAATTGATGTTTTCAAAAGCGAGAGGTCTGCGCGCTCTGCACGCCAACCCCCAAAATTGAATCAAACATTTATTTTCTATATTTTTAAAGAAAAATACAATAATTACATCTTTGTCGTAACACGTAATATTGTAATATTTATCAACTTACAAATGTACATGACTTTTCACTGATTTTTCTAAATCTCATTTTCAAATTAACCCGCGCTTGATCAGTCTCAGCCAATCACGTGACGAATAAGCAGGCTTTATCACGTGACCCATCGTTTTTTTAAGATAGGAAAGTTTTTTATATAAATCGATTGTTTTTTCCTGTTGAATTTTTACAAAGTTTTATTTACGTACGATTGTAGGTTTTTTTTTTTTAAGTTGTATTTCTATAGGCGCGTCCTGCCCTACGGAGTAAATCAACAATTTCAGATTGGTGACCTTGAGCAAAAGTGTAAGGAAGTAGATTTTGCTTTGATTCTCCCCCTTCGCCCCGCCCCTCTTGACATACTTCCGGTCCCGAGTACTACACCACACATCATAGCACCACACCATACAACATTATCCCACCACACCACACCACACATTTTGAATTTATTTTATTTTTTTAAAACCGATTTCTAAAAAAAATAAGAAAAAAAAAGGAGAGAGAGATTTGAACCCCAGACCTTCTGCATACTGGTTAAGTCTCTTACCCACTATGCTATGAACGTGCCTGATGTAAGAATCTCGATTACTTTATTTTGTCGTACTGTTCGTTGCTTACTTTTAATGTAAATTTTTATTTACTGTTTAATAATTCATTTGGTTTAATAATACATTAAATAAATAGACAATTTATTTAATGAAACACATTTTTTAGGTACATGTTTCAAAAATTTCAAAATTAGTGTATATTAGTAGAGCAGCTTTCATATTATGTAATAATGAACATTTATTTACTCATTATTAATTTGTTAATATTAAAATGAATAAATAATTGTTTACACAATTTTCATATTTTTTCAAAATTTACAAAAATTAAAGAAAATATTTTTTGTACCGTAAAAATAAAGTAACTAATTTCTATCGTGTTTTATTCTCTTGCTGTTTTTCCATTCGTGGTTAGAGTGATTTTTTGACTTAAGGACGTTCTTCACACAGTTACTGGGGAAAAAGTTGAGAGAAGTGAGAGGAACGCTAATGTGTGCAGTAAAGCTACGAATTGTTTTCCTCATGTGGATGTACTCACATACATACTTTTACGCACACTTCATCCCCTCGTTCTAAATTCATTTGAAAACCAACTTGTGGGTCTATTTGAAAATTCGACAGGCTTATTAAAAAGTATTCTTTTGTACCAAAAAAATTTGGAGATTTCTACAAATCATATAAATGCCATTTAACGTTATTGTTTCTTAAGGTTACGTGTTAAATATCGATTTTTTTTTTAATGTAAGATATATAAAATAATGGCACAGTCAAACGAGCTGCAATTTTTTTGGGTATTTTTAAGCTATTTCAATATTCGTTTGCCGTTTGAATAATATCTGTTAAAAAACCTATGTATGATGAACGTCTTGAAGAGACATTCACTGGCATATAATACTACCCTATTTAAGAAAGCTATACTACAGGATGGTTTTTCTTAATTTTCTGTATAGGATTATATTTTGGGTATTAAATATAAACGAGGAATAAGTGTGAGATCGTCTGCGATAGATGTGAGCGTGACGTTACAGATGTAATTAGCGTAGGCAGAAGGAATTTGTTCTGAAATCACAGGAAGATTCGATGAAAGCGCACAGTCTTGTACTGACAAGCCTATATAATATTTTTATTGTATTGTACCATTATAAATTGTTTATAATCGTTAACTCATTAGATATTAAAATATATATTGAAGCCAAACCCAACTAACGTAGGCATACTGTTTTCAACGACAATTGCACCATTTTCGTATATAATATCATTTCATAAAACGTAAATTTATATTTTTAATTATATTATCTGCCATATAATTTTATAGAAGTATAACTTCTTATTTGGGTACCCGAGCACCCACTGTCCACTGGTTTTTTTTACCTGGTTACCGCAAAAAGCCTACTGGCCTAGTGGCCGGGGCCACCCACTTACCACCTATGTGTGGGGGTACATTGCCGCACCCATTTCCGATCCTTTTACTGATGTTATACCTAATGCATGGGCACAGTGCAAGTATCTTCGGTAAAACACCTTGCGAGTTAAGCTGATACTCTCTGCACCAATGGTGCATCGAGTCCACTCGCCACTACGTAGCCTTTCTCCGGAGGGGACTCCGTATTTCAGGGACCACTCCTCGCCGGTAAGGCTGTCGATCTCTGCCTGACTGCGTTGGATCTGCTAATCCCTATACTTCCTAACACTGTTTCACATTCACCCAGGCCCGAAGACCTGTGGGGTAAGAAAAAAATCTTGGAATTACTCTAAAAGAAAATTCTACGGAAAAATCCGCCGCGAAACAGCTGGGGTTACATAGGAACTTTACCCGATGAAAACAGCCTTTGAAAAAATCTGCATTTACTGGGAATCAAACCCACGACCCCTAGAACACCGTTGTATCAGTAACAAGCATGCTTATTACTGAGCCAAGGCCGCTCTTGACTTACAATTATAGTTTTTTAATTCCGAAGAGGCTGGCAGCATGACGGCGAAATATTGATCTTGTGAATTGATGTTTACTTAAATAAGTCGTCCTGCTCAAAAATACTAAGTCTTAGACATTATTATTAGTATATAATTTTGTATTACTATCAATAATTTCATTAAAAATTTTCTTTCAATCACTATTTAGTTTAAATGATATTTTTTAGGTTTTGATGGCTCAGTTGGTAGTGTGCTAGCCTCCTAGCTGGAGACACTCAAGGTGTCGTGGGTTCGAAACCCGAAGAAAATTATTGAGATCTTTTTCTCCATTTTTTCCAATAAGTCGAGTACCCAGGATGTTGAAAAATCAGTTATTCGATTTTTAAAATTAATAGTTTAAGAACTTCCTTTTCGAAGGGTTTGCTTGAGACAATTGCTGCCCCTGTAAATAATACCAAGTAGGATGGATGACTGATGTTTGTGCACAAAATTAAAACTTTGAATTTTAAAAGAAAATTTATTTTGTACAAAAGATTACATCCATTGATAACAACGTGAGGTTAAACTTGGTATATAGCCAGGAAGAGATCTCAATGATGTCTGACCTTCTTAAGATTTTTTAGTCAGACGTTTGCTTGATCAAAAAACAAAAAGCATCGTTCTTTAGCTACGAGATAAACAAAATAATTTAACGCAAAACAATTCCATCGTTGCTAAGCAAACATGTGGCCTTTCGTTCATGAGCAAATACCTTTATTTCCTCACGACGTAATCTCTAAAACTTGAGAAACGTGGCCTTGGAAAATCTTCTTCGGTCACCTTGCACGTGGCCTACGTTGCGGTATCACATTATTCCCAACGGCGGAATTAAGCTTAGGAACAATAATCCGCAATAATAAAATATTAAAATAAACAAGAGAACTTCTGACTTTACAAAATAATCTGTAACAACCGATGTATTATATGATACTACCATTGTATTACCAACTAAAATTTTTTTATTACTATTTTCTATAAATGTAGTTATAACATCTATTTTTCTAATTAAATATGTAAATTTTATATGTGTAGAACTAAATAAACAAGACTAAATACGTATCATGAGATCTGTTGGATATAATTAACCTATTCAAATTCTAGTTGGTGGCTAGACCTCAAAATTATCAAGAGGTTGGGGATGTGAAGGTTTGAAAAAATGGGATATTTTTTATTGGGTTAGAATGAGGGCGAATTATTAAGATTTTTAACTAATTATTGTCTTACAACTTTTTAATATAAAATATATATACATATTACTAATAAATAAAGCAAAGTCGCTAACACCGTTGTAATCGCTAACCCCGAAAACTACTCAACTGATATACCTAAAATTTTGCATACCGACACTTGGCAGTTCTCTCTCTCTCTCTCCAGCACAGTCTTCGTACACAGAGACTCCGAGGGTAAGAGTCAAGCTACCCATAGCTGGTTCTATCATCAAGAATAATAATAAGGAATAACTGGAAGTTTCACCACTGGTCCGTTTCAGGGCCATTATAAGTATTTACGTTTCCTACTTAACAATCAATCCTATCGGTTCTTTTAAATGCCACCTGAGGTTAAACTACCTTGCAAACAAATACATTTTTACTACCATTCCCGAGAGCGATTTGTCGAATAAAGACTATATAAACCCGGTCACTATTAAACCAAGTCAGTTCACTGGCAGACGTCACGAGCGAAGTTGTTCGTCACAAGGCTGGGAACCCCAGCGATCAACAACTCTATATTATATTACCCTCTTGACTCAAAGCATTCAACCAGGAATCGCCGATTCTTTCCAAGGTATGCGCTGGGCGAACCTAACAGCTATGAAGGAAGAATAAACTTGAGCAAACGGGAGTCTGCAATCGGCAAGCTTCTCGAACCAATCTCCCTATCTTATATCATCAAAACAACTAAGTCTGCAAAAAAAGAAGGTGCTTTAGATACCAACATCTTTAGTGCTTTACTAGGAGACGTTGGGAAAGAGCTCTACAACTAACTCCAACGCTTCAAACGTTGTATTTTTTCTCCCGATCATTTTAGTGCTAATATAACAGGTTAGAGAAGATCACTCTAAGGTATAGAGGCAGTCACGTTTGCTGGAAACTTCAGTCAAGAAAGAGTTAACTTGAGGAATTTACCAGTCATTTCAAGGGCTATCGGGTGTCGAATTACTTTGCCAACAAATATATTAGAACTTGATAAAGTTGACAAAAAACAACCTTTATGGCTCACAAAAGTCTTAACAATGCCAAAAGTCGCAAGAGGGAAAATGGGAAGAAAAACTTCAAATGCATCTAATGAATACAACTTTAGGCGTCAAGAAACTGATGCAGAATATTTATTGGGATTGAAACAGCAGCTTCAAAATCGACAAATAAAGAATAAATTGCGTTAGAGATCAGCTTTTCATTGTACCCTCACAGTGATCTCTTGAATCTTCCAGATTTTTATATACGTAGAATATGTATTTGTATTTTTGAGGCGATAAAAAATGTAGAGATTAAGCTCCGGGGCATTGTTGCTCTGGTTATAAAGTTGTGAGATACAAGAAAAAATTTTTTTTTAATTATATACTTTTTGTGAGTTTTAAATCTTTACATTTTTAAAAAATAGCCCTTTTCGTAGAGTACAAATCAATGGCCCTTTAGAGCCAACGATTATTTTATAGCGTGAGGAATGCACAGTACTTTTCAGCATAATTATTTTTTTTTATACTTCTTGCAACTTATTATTTGACTAAATAAACTGTACGGACTCCAAACAAACATGTTTTTAATAAGAAGATTTTTGTTCTAAGAAGTGTCTGGAGTGGATGTAAAATTTTTAACTAAAAACGTTTGATATTATATGTTAACACACTACGATGTTCCATTTAGTGTGTCTCGGCCGGGTTGGCCGCTATTATATATATAAATTAATTTTACAGATACATACTTTTTAAAATTCAGTAATTAATTATAAGAATGATGGGATATTCGAAGTTTTTTTAAGTATTGAGTTAATTGATGGGAAGCAACTTTAGCTGACATGGATTAACAAGATCTTTATGCAAATATAAGTCACTTTCTAAAATATGTTGTCCAGTGATTTACGATGCTGCTGTGAGTAATGGGTTTGATGGAATAATATACATGTAAAAAATACTTACTCCTTTAAAAGAATGTATTGAAATCTCAAAACAAAAATAGTGTATGAAATTTTCGTACCATAAACTGTTGATTTTAGTAAGCTTACCTGTACAATTTCATCTTAAAAAGATCCAGTTGTCTTCAAATTATAAATTAAAACCGTCCAAAAATCAAGTCTTCTTTTCCTTGCCCAAAAACTGTATAATTTGTTAAAATAAAGTTTTAAACATCACTCAGTGCACAGTTTTTCGAAGATTTCATTCGATTGAGCGATTCATTAGCTTGATTCGACCTACACTTTTTTATGAGTTTGATGCATAACGAGATATGAGTGTGGTTAATTTTACTTTTAGATTGATATTGGTTAGACTTTTTTCTTGTGGTAAGTACTTGTGGGAAAACTGCTCAGTGTTTCTGGCCTTACTCTAACTACCACACACAAAATGATCACCACTTACATGAGGTAAAATTTATTGTCAAACCATTGTTATTTTGTCAGTGTTACTTTTATTTTGCTTCCTGACATGAAGTGGAAAGTGATAAAATCTTTGGATGTATTTTTAATAAAAATTTTTTTCCGATTATTTAAATAAATAAAAATATATTTGCGTACATTGTTTGCACTATTTTGCTCTAGAAAATTAATAAAATATTTGCTGGAGCCCCAGAATTGGTGTGGGAATCAAAGGAATAACACATTAATCCTATATTTGAAAATTAAATGTTAATATAAAAAACCGAGTGTATGCACGGAAAATTGACGTGCAAAAAAAATTTTTTTCATGTTACTAAAATACAATGTTAAAACTTATTTTATTATCATGACTAACGTAGCGAAGACTTACGAGTTTGGTTCCGGTTCGTTTTGCAATGCTAATTTTTTCCATAGTGTTGTTGATGCTGGTGATTGTACATATATAGCTGATAAAAGAGCGTTGACCTAAATCTCGCCGATCTCTGAAATTGATAAAAACCAAATTGTAATTAACTTTTTACTGATACGCTAAACATTCTGCATTTACGTCATAAAGTGATGGATCAGCCTTGCTAAATTTGTTTGTTTAAATCGCTTGAATAATGTTTTACAGGATGCATCTTACATTAAAAATACTAGCCAATCGAATCCTCTTTTCAAAGACTACCCATTAGCACGATAGTGGGACTTTGCATTATTTACACCAAAGATAAGAGCCTAAGGTATCTACTTCTATAATACGCCTTGAATTATTTACTATTAATATATACCACTACTTGAGTTTCCTACTACGGCCAATGCTTTTCAACATTTTACATTAATTTTTTCGTTACAAGCCAGCCTCTTCTTTTTCCACTTGTACGGTGAGCGGGATATACAGGAGACATTCTAGTGTGATAAGGATTTTCATAATTGGAAATATGACTTTGACAGATAGGTAATGAACTTTTACTTTACGGACGTAAACAAACGAATCATATATTATGAACCGGATGCAATCGGCTTGGATGGTGTCATTCTGAGCCTTGAGAAAAGAACAATTTCTTTTTTCAATTAAATTTTCTGTTCTGCTTATTTTATTGTACATACATAACAACGTATTTAATGTTAAGTATATTTCCACAAAAACTTTATCAATGAATATCAAATTAATCAAGACTACAGGGCCCTACCTTAATACGACACCGTTGTAATAAGCCACCTTAAATTGACATATGATGTCTATGAATTTCAGACAGTACTGCACTTCTGTCTCTTGAAATTTGTTAAATAAAGGCATCAGGATAACTAGGAAACGTACTGTAGGATATTTATACCGAGATCACTATAGAAAATAGTGGGAGGCTCTTCCTCACTCTAGTTAGCATGCACAGCAGCTTGCTTGCCACTGTGATATAGTCAGTCCGTCTGCATATACCATTGCAAGTAAACCCTAACATTAAATATATTCATTCCAAAGTGTCTTCTTTGTATTTATTCGGCATAGTGAGATATCCTGCACCCTTATCCTGTCTCGCCTCCTTGTATGATTGATGATAGACACCAGCTTTGGACTTAGGTCAAAATTCTGATGTTAAAATAGTTATCTGGTATTTTGAGGACAGCAAATCTACAGTCATGCGGTGTTGTGCCAACTGCTAGGACCCTACCTGTATAAGAGGAACCGCCTTGTTCTACAAGCCATGTTATAATTAGAAGCATACAATTTTTGAGCCAGCGTCAACGAACGTCTAAGACGTCACTCCATCCCGGCACGTGCCGCTTCGGCGAACGCTTACCGATATCACGTTGTTCTGGTTATAACCAGATAACACAAATAAAAAAAGAAGACAAGCGTGAATAAATCAAAGACCGAGGACACTATGTACATGCTTAGTTTTACGTATATATCTTTATTTTCATAAAAATTTGCATGACTCGCTCAAGTTTTATTTTTAGTGATTTCTTAGTAATCTGTAGCTTTTTACTTTTCTGTTCACCAAGCCTCACACGAGTGCTTTTTTTATGAAAGTGTGTACTTTCCAGAATTTTGGCCTGTGTGCATCCAATTAGTTTATGCTGCGAACAAAAATTATAATCACAAGAATACATTTGCCTCTATTTTTATTCATTTTTTTTATTTTCTCTAGCTTCGTCAGCGTGAAATTGCGCGTGCAAAAACAAAATACGTTTGTATTGTATGTTATATTTTTCATTATTTTTTTTTAACTTCCATGAAATTCTCAACGCAGATTCAGTCGACGCAGAGTGCATCGCTTGATTAGAGGCCCAGTTATCTGCTCAACATGCTTTAACTGCGCAATTACATAATGTGGCTTTTGCTTAGAATAACAATCAACAATCAGTAGCTGCGAAATGCTTTGCAGAGATAATCCTGTTACATGTTTTGTTTCACCCGAGGTTATCTTGCGTAACGGGAGCATTACAACTTCCGTCACAAAGGCTGACTGTATCACTGCCAAAAAGCCAGATAGTGTAGGGGCTAGGGAGGTTTCGCCGTTGATTGCGGTTCCCTTGAATAGCAAAGATTTCTAAACATGTTGTGACTTCTTGAAGACAAATCTGCAAGGAGTTTGGCAGTATCATCTGTTGCTTGGTTGTTATTAACAAATAAAATATTATGGCAGTGCTGTCGATACACACTAATCAACTGAGAACTTGATCTCAATGTCCATGTGTTAGTACATATACATATCGTATGTATGGATATAGTACCAGTGCTGAGCTTAATTTTGTTCATTTAATTGTCAATTGAAGATCTCACGGACACTGAATTAATATTTTTAAGTGATCAAAATTTATTGTATATTTTTTAGCAGTTTCTTCGTGAACTTTCATAAATATCTTGTGGGTCATTTAAAAAAAAAAATCAAATAAACTGCTGTTTTCCATAAAATTACGTGTTAAACTGATGAGTAGCAAAATGCCCATAACTCTTTCTCTACATTCCCTAGGTCCACTAAGTTCAATAAGATCATATTCGGGTACTTATAGTCTATTATGTTCTATTTAATCAAAATCTTGTAAGTCGACTAATATAGAATGGTACTATCTTAAAACGCTAAAAAAACAATAACAGCTATCGTTAAGAGTATATTAACTCGCATTTCCTTTTTAATGTACTAAAATACTAAGATTTTGGCAAACAAGCAACTACTAATTTGTTCGTAAGTAAATACTTTTTTCGCAAACGAGGTGATGAATTTGAAACCATGCCAGGATAAGGAATTTTTTTTACAGAGTACGTCAGTTTTTTAGAATTGAAAAATATGAATTAAAAAACAAATTATTGCAAAAGAAGCTATTAGATTTCAGCATTTAAATATTAGTTTGTACATCTTATTATACAGTATTTTTTAATTATTGCTATTTGATGTTTATGTTAATCGAGACAAAAATGTTTATTCAAAATCAAACTGTTAATTTACTTATATGCCCGCAGCATTTTGCATCACAAAAAATAATTGAAAAAACTAATTAGATATTTTATTGAAACGTTAAAACGAATATTTATTACAATTTATCTTGTGTTGGTATTCGATCAGGTTTTGCATGTGAATTTTTTTTTCAATCAAAATACAAAAACTTGTAAAAATATGAACAACAAAAATCAAATAGTGTTTTCTGAAATGCTAAAGTAAATTATTTTTATAAAATTTTGAGTGATAATATCGTACATAAGAACATAGTTTGTTGCATTTTACCTCTAAAACATGGTTTTATTACTCGAAATTCGAGTATAAACTTGCATTAAATGTAAACGCTTTGAGTTTTAATACAACCACGTATGACCCAGATTAAACAAAGTTCTTTTGAATTTTTAAAGTCTTTAACGAGCAATTGGAGATGTTGCGATAAATTATTGCTAAATTTATTCCAAATGAAAAACTAATCAGTTTTTTCAGTTTTTGTCATCACGCAAAACGTTATGGGCATGACCATAAATTAACAATTTTCTGTTAAATAAAAATTTTCGTTTTAATTTACGTGAATAATAATTAGCAATGATGGCAAAACATTGTACGATGTGAAGAAAAAACATATATTGAGTATTTAAAGTTTTGGGATTAAAAAAACTTAGTTAAAAGTGTAGTAAGAATACGAATAGCGAGTTCGTTATTCAAGATGTGGGGCTTATCTGAAGCCGTGTATTACATCACCTGGCTAATTTTACAACAACTTTTTTTTCAGCCAGTATTTTGGAATTCTGTAAAAACTGGCGTATTTTGTAAAAAAATCTACAATTTGGCATGGTATTAGTAGTTAACACCTCGTACACTAAAAAAGTCATTTTTAAATTAGATTAATGGTCATTAAAAAATCAAACGAGAGTTATTAAATTACTTTTTATGATTCCTAATTGAAGACTTGATCTTATTATTTATAATGAGAGATTTTGTGACTCAAAATATTCCTGTAAAGTCAATTTTTAATGAAAATAAGAAGCGTTAACAGCAAGAAACTGCCACTAGGTATGCAATAAATTTTTTTCAATAGGAATTTTTGATCTTTTAGGAACTGATATTTTTAACAATGCCATTTCGTAACCTATTAAATAAGTTGTGGTAGAAGTCACAAAGTTGTAAATCTCACTGTGCACTTTGAAAATAAGCAAAAATGAATTTTCAAAGAGAATAAAATTGAAGAGACAATAAAAAAAATAGCAGATAAAGCTGAAAACGAATAAAATATAACTAATAATTATAAAAAACCACTCAAGTATATCAGTACCTTTAAGAACTTCAGTTTTAGTAACAAACTAAAAATTTTGATAAAATAAACAAAGACAATCAAAAATACTACAAAAAACAAACTAAACACAGTATTACTTAAGCGTGAAAGATTGTTTTTGAAATCAATATAAAATAAAAAAAATAAAAATGTTAATGTTAACATAATTACTTCTACTGTGAGAGACTCTTTGGACTTGGGATTTTGCGAGGATGTATTTCATGATTAGTAAACTTCACAGTACACTTTATAAAGAATATAAGATGCGTTTATGATACTCAGCTGTACTGTTATTCTCTAAAATTTTCCGTCTTATCTCAGCAGCCGTTAAGGCTGGTTAACAGCTTATGTACGACTGACTAGGCCGATGCGCAGCATCGGTCACGCATTTACTGATTACATACACATATACACAGGTGGCGCTCTGTGTAAACTCTACTCTCAATACTCTCTCCAGTTTCACAGAGCGCCAATCACTAGTTGTCTTTGACTGATTGCCTTAGTACTAATTTGTACCTTTTATTAAACATTAATAAGAACTATAAAGGAAAATAAATAAAAAATAAATGTGTAACAAAAGTGACGGCCTTTTTCTCGTAGTCTTATAAATCTCCTTTAGCGATTGTTACCTAAAACAAATTTAAATAACGAAGGTTAAATTCTAAAGATAGAGCTGGATTTACTGTCGTATAATGTGATCACTCATTTAGCAATTTTTCAGTTATTTTCTCATGCAGTTCAATTGGTAAAGCTGTAGTAAAAATGTCAATTTGATATTTAGAGGCAATTCATTTGATTTCCATAAGCTTGTATTCAGCACATTCTTTAACATAATGTTTACGCACTGATGACATCTGCCTGAGTTTAGTTCCCCCATAAGACTTCACGCTTTCTTCGACCGCTTTATTATCACATTACACTGTCATTGGGTGGAATGTGGTATTAAGTACAGTTGTCAAGATGTTTCTTAGAGCCATAAGTTCTTGGCATGCCCCGCTCATAGCAGTATATTAAGCCTGATAAGTAAACAAAGTAACATGTGTTTGCTTGTGTGTACTCCAGAATACCGAATCGCCAAGCAGTTTTATGATGTAGCCACTTGTCGTGTGTGAATTTTTACAATCCGCGAAGCTTGCATCTGAATGGACAGTCACGTTTTCAGTGTTTCCTTTAAATGTCAGTTCTTTCTTCCGCGTACCATTGAAATATTGAAAAACTCTCTTGACCATATGTCTATCTTTTTCTGTAAAGTTAATTTGATGTCTACTCAATACATTCACTGAATAAGATATGTCTGATCAAACAGTCTTTGCCAGATACACTAAACTGCCAACTGCTTTCTGATATGAGAAATCTTCTGATTTGTCCACATTTTGGTCTTCTTCATTTCTAGATTCCTCTCTGTTTCCTTGCTGTGAATTTACGACTTGCCGTGTCACCATGGGTGTTTTGCACTGTCAGGCATTGTCAAAACCAAACCTTTGCATTATTTTGTTCATATGTTTTTCCTGTGTCAGACGAATAATTTGATTCTTTCTATCTCTGTCAATTTGTCTCCATCGAAAAAGGCAAGGCTCACTAGGACGTTCCATTAGTCGTATTTCTGTAGCTGTCTCGAAAAACCTTTTATATCAACGTTTGGGACTGATTATAAGTCCATACAGGAATTTTTTTAATCTGGAAACTTTGGTCTCTCTTAGTTTTTGAGCACAAGAGATGCCGTCTGGTATTTCCATGTATATCTCGTCATTCCTTGTACCATTCAGGAACGTAGTCTTCACATCAAGCTGTCATGTTTCCAAGTTATATTTGTTGATTACTGCCAATAAGACAAGGATTACAGGCAGTCGGGAGACAGGGGCATAAGATTCCAACAAGTCATATTGGTTTCTGTCGTTAAATCCATGGATTACTAACCTGGCTTTATATTTGATTTTTCCAGAGTTCTTTTCTTTCCTTTCAAGAACCCATCGATAATCGATTACAACTGGCTTTTTGTCTTTATTATCAGTCGTCGGTTCGTTAACAATCTTTCAGATATTGTTCTCATTCATTGATTTCAATTCTTCTATAGCTTTCTACCATTCTGTAGTATGTTTGCTCTTTAGAGATTCTTGATAGCTGGTTGAGTCTTTGCAAGTTTGAGCCAATAATGCATGGTATGCTTCATCTCGTTTTTTTATTCACTGAGTAGTCTTCTCCGCCAAGATTTTTTTGCTCAAAAGTGATATGGTTATTTATATCACACGACACCTGCAGTCCTGCGAAGTTGGTATCATGTATCAACTTCTATCGTTTCGCTGGTGAACTTTCTTCTGTCTTTCCCTTATTAGA
Organism: Copidosoma floridanum; assembly: GCF_000648655.2. Next base: position 383,822 of record NW_019379701.1, read on the forward strand.
TATTTGAGTCGGTCGTCCTCTCTTTTATTTAACAGTCTCTTCTTTCATTTTAGAGCTCTTTTTTTTGTCAAACTTCAGGAGCCAGCTGTCGTTATTAATTTTTTCTGTGATTAATTTCCAACTCAAGTCGTTTTTCATATATCTGTCTTTGTACACCAGTCTTTCGTTAAACCTCAAATCTTTGCATTCATAAAATTCGCCGTCTTTTCTCAAAATAAATCCTGTGACCGTGTATCCTACTTGAACAATTCATTAAGCCAACGAGCCGAATTTCGGACCCGTATTCCTCTGTATTTTCATAAAGCTCAAGCATCCAAAGCGTTTTAGCTGCTCAATGTTGAGGTTTTAATGTGGTGCAAATTTTACTAGCGGAATTTCCATTTTATTTAACCTATGAGGCGTTCGGTTGTAGGCATAAGCTGCTCTGCTTAGAGCTAAGTCCCACATGTTCTCAGGGGTATCGGAATCAAGTATGTAAACTCTCGTTTTCTTAACAATCGTTAGATTAAAACGTTCAGCCGTCCCGTTGTGCTCTGGTGTGTCAGGGCTTGCTAGCTGCAGTTCAACTTTCGGTCCATCTAATACTTCTCAGGTGTATCCACCTGTGAACTCTGTACCTTGGTCAGATCTGAGATAGCAAACTTTGGTATCATAGTTTAAGATATTTCTCGAGCTTCGGAAAAAATTTTTCAAGCAAATTCCCGTGTCGCTTTTAGCTTTCATTCTGGAGTAATCGTCGACAAATACAGACTCATATCCGTAGCGTTTAGGATGTGAAATTAGGCTGGTTGGATCCATGTATTCGAATTAATAATCTGAAGAGGAGCAGTAGCTTTCTTTCTTACTGTCTTAGCCGGAAGTTTGTTGAATTTAGCTATTGAACACAATTACATTCACTTTCATAAAATATAACATTCTTCAAATCTTGGTATGAAAAAATTTTTTATGAAGATCATCCTTAATAGATCATCCTAATCTAAACGTGCCATAATACAGCTTTGTTGATAAGGTCTGTCTTTTCAAGGTTTTTGTAACTATCATTTATTAATGCATTTTCTACACTTATTTTATCAAGATTCAGTAGCTTGCGCTCATTAATTGAGTTTTCGAAGCAAGAGTCTATGGGGTTTAGAGTGTTTAAATTTTCTGTACCTTCTTCTTGCTCGACATTTTTACCAGTGTTGCTGTTCTGTTGGCCGTCTTTTGTTGCAGTTCTGCTTCGTTTATTATACTGAAGTTCGCCCGAGCCATTCGTCACCAGTTATGGACGTAGCATTTCTGGTAGCCCGCCACCAATGTAATTATACCTATAACAGCAGATGTTGCTGTGGGTGGAATTGGCTTAATGCACTCGCAGCGCTGTTGTAGGGGCCGTTTCTCCAGCGGCTCTGGATCGCTGTCGTCTGGATTCAGTCTTTAAAAAGAAAGATTTAAACCGGTCATATGTCATTCTTTTCCCCTGAGCGTCTCAAATCATAGCGTCAAGGGTTTCAATTTGCTATACATTATTAACGACTGCATTGTAGAATGCATCATGTATCTTTTCCTCAGACAAGGATTGTTTCTCTTGTAAATTTTTATTGCTTCTAAAGAGCTCTTTAAATTTGTCAACAAAGTCTGATGCTGTCATTTTATTAGGAAAGTACTGAATGTTATACGATTTTCGCCTGATTTTATTTTGAAGACAAATTTGTTTTAATTTTTTTAAATTTTCTCTAATTTATGTAGCAGTTTTTTAGGATTAGAAAAGTGAGCCGTCTTTAAATCATAAGAATCATCAATACGGTTAATTATTATACTTCGTACTCTTTCTTTATGATCATCTAATTTTTTAGTGGACAGAAATATGGGAAACTTGACTGTATCATCCAATGCATATCGCAGTTTTTTGATTTTCAATTCTGAAAAGAGTTTATCTAGGAACAATTCTATCTTGGTTTTAGAAGTTTATTTGTAATTGTAACGAGAAAGTGAGTCCTCATTTAATAATTTGAAACCTTTTACTTCGATCAGTCGTTCTGTCATGCAGTGTGAAATCGAATCCTTTTTCCGAAAAGGGGTCATTCTTACGTTCGCAATCTCATCTCTACAGGAGAAAGCAGTAGAATTAAAGGTATCTAAGTTAGAATTCGATTAGCATACCTCTTGCGCTGTCACAAAAGCCTCCAGTCGCTCGGACAGGTTGGAAATGGCAAACACTGCTTCTTTTAAAGTCCTTATGCAACCTGAATTTTCTGTAGCAGTCTGCGTTGCCTTCAAGTTATCGTTCTTCTGCCTCTCCTCCATCCAGGCCATCCGGCGCAGCAGACTCGTCCTTTCTTTCGTGGCAGCACTTTTTCTAGCTAAAGATTGAGTCTTATCAGTTATCTGTCTTAAATAGTTATTAATAACTTGCGTTTAAGAAACAAGTCAATATTTTTCCCTGACACATTTGAAAGCAACCTTTTCTTCAACTTTTCCGGAATAGCTAAGCTCGTTGATTTCTCTTTTAAGATTCTGGCATCAAATATATCGAAATGTATTTCGCCACTGATCTCATTATCTCTCCTTTTATCAGTCAAGAATTCAGTCTTTTTCAATTCCGTCGTTTTAGATCGTTCTTTCTTTGAGTACTTGGGCAAGAAATCAAGCGCTTCCAAAAGTTTCGGGTTTTTCAAGCTTATATTATTTATCACAGACAGGAATATAACAACACCAGCTTTTTTAATTACACGTTTTTTTACTAATTATAGATTTTGTCCAACTCTTCTGGTTCAAAATTACTTTTAGAGATGGCTGCAATCGATTCTTCCTCATTTGCGTATATTACTAATTTGTCATCTATTTTCATGAACAAGTTGCTTACGGTACCTTCTCCAAAAATATCCGAACCAAGTTAAAAAAGTCACTTATAAATGTCAATCACATCATTATCTAAAATAAAGCCATGGTTACTAGGGCATTCCTGTCTGCTACCACGATAATAAGAAAACATACTAGCGCGTGCAAACAACGAGACACAATTGTCTGCGCGTACTATGTACGTAATAAACATGCGTAAATAACAGACAGGTCGAGATTCGAGATACCCCGGCGCACATCGAAACCGCAGTACACATGCTGTCTAGTGCGCCAAAAACATGTAAGGGGAGGAAACGGATGGCACTTTAATTGCTTATGCACGCGCGTGCATATGCAAATACAACACATACACACGCACACCGGTCTCTCAGAGATAATGTGTGTGAGAGAGAGAGAGATAGCCGATTGCTATAGTGACGGCGCAGTGGCTAAATTCTGGCACTCAGGTGGGATAGAGTGTCCCCAGCCCCAACCTCATACCCTCCTCCCGTCGCCTGCAACAGCAACTACGACCCGACACCTCCCAAAAGACGACACATGTATAAAACAAAACATGTGCGCCACGATTCGCTATAACAAAAATAAAACCGACTTACTGTTGACTTGGCACGCTACGTCTCTCGTAGACCAGTCGCCACTCTCCCACAGTCATCTCTCCTTCTATTGTTTCTCCTCTTTGTCATTCGTCACCCTTTCCTACGGTGATGCCCCTTGCAAAGAAACAAATTTACAACCACTCCCCTATACCCCACCTTACACGTTTCTTCAACAACACCATCCAAAATTTACCTGAAATAGATAGCATATCACTCTCCTGCCTTTCTATTTGTCCTCTCTAATGTTGAGTTTACAGGATACATTGATCATTTCTCAGCTTAGGTCTATTTATTAGTCAACCAGCTTACACACTCAATAAAATCTACACTACTAATAAATATCTTACATCTTCGTTTATCTATAATTAATTAGAGCCTACACCCTTGTGAACACTGTTGTACGTACTCCGTTCGGCAACACACTTTTGTTATTTAACTTGTGATTGGGCCTGTGGCCTGTTAATTCTATGAATTAATATAACTATGAATAATAATTTGATCGCTTTGCCGTACTTCAAAAGATTTGATCACGTTGTTTAAAAAATTGCTTATAAAAATAATTTGAAGATAGTTTTTAAATGTATAAACAAACACTCTGCCTTTGTTAAACTGGGAAAGAACGGATTATAATGAAATGGTGATTTTTGTTGAAACATACTCGAAGGCTTATGTAAAATGTGGAAAAAATAGTCATATAAGTATTTTATATTTTCTTAACCTTAAATTTACAAAAAAATTAAACCTTTACAAAAAAAAACGAATTAGAAAAAAAATGTATAAAACTTGAACAAGTTGTACTGCTGGTATAGAAGGAGTACTAACGCGTGCCTTTTGAACTCGGACACAACCCAGGAATAGTTGTAAATAGAGTTTGGAAGAAGAAGTGCATCGACCGATGTTTTTCTTTTAGTCTCCATAGCCTAGAAAGAAATACCTTGAGTTTTACAAACTTCTCCAAATGGATATTCCCACCAAGAATCATGATATTCTCAAAGATTTTATTATTATTTTTTAGATCAATGGTCAGTAAAGAAAGATTGACCCTGTCTCGAAGAAAAAAAAGCTTAACATTAAGGTAAATGCCCCTATAACCGAACACTCAAGCATCTTAAGAACTTTGAAGCCCAATAAATGAAAAAATAATTATGTTTTATGCATTTTTTCAAAATCCTATGATGATGTAGAACATAATAAAGTGATTGTTACCGAAATTGTTGACCAGCTTTTTAGTTTAAAGATAAATAAATTATTACTCATATGCCTCTCCTTGTACTTGTACATAAATGTATGTGAATTGAGGTTCCCCTGTGTTTAAAGTTTAATGTACCTAAAGTTGAACTTTTTTGCGTGCAAGAGGATTTCATTTATGTAAGGAAAACAACTAAATAATCCTCATCAGTTAATAATGTGCATTAAATATTGCAGGAAAATAAATAATAAAGCGTTATTAACATTTATGAATGAAAAAACGTCTTTTCTAAAAGATTAGAAGTTATAGGTTAAGAGTGCGTTGTAGTACAAAACTAAACACAATGGACTTATAACTGAATGCAGCCGTTCAACTACGGGTGCACTTTCCATCAACTATGTACATATAAAGAAACACCTGCAATATTAAAGAAAAAAAAAATATATATATATATAAACATTAATTTTCATCAATGATTTTATAACATACCAGGCTATTGCTAGTANCTTTTTAGGCATGGTAATCGAAGTGACACTTGTTTTACGTTCTTTCAGTTTCGGAAAAATTTCATAGTGGTTACTCAAAGAAGTTTTCTTCAACATTAATTTATTATCCTTAATGGGGATAAACGCATGATAATTCAGTGTCCCTGGAATCAGTTTCGCACTGGAAATTTCGTCTTTTAATCTCAAGGAAGTTTCTTCGTAGTCAGATTTGCTACTAAAAAAACCTTCGTTTCTTTGCAGTAAAACCTACGAAAACTTCGACTTACGATAGCACAATCCCAAATCATAAAAATAATAAATACTAATCTTTAATTAATCAATCGAAACTTGTTGCGAAGTACAAACCGTCACGGTTAGGTGTATTTGTTTACATCCAGTCAGAGAGACGGGAGCAGACGGCGAGCTCCTGCCGCGCATGGCCCGGCCGCCGCGGATCCCATCGTCTCGTTCGTCGTTTAAATACGTTATAAAAACGAAAAACCCCTCTTTTTTTATTGTCGATATCTACGTAAAAATGTCTCATCTTTCGATCTAGACTATCAAAAAAATTCCAAAAGTTGAAGATCATGGAGATAAAACGTGTTTTTCAAACAAGTGCATTTTTTGAGGTTATGGGGGAAAATTTTCGAAAAACTGATGCCACCACTGGAAAGCTGAGAAAAAAATACGTAAGAATATGTTTTTAGATAATTTTTTTATCAAAGTTTTGACATCGAAACGACGAGTTGAAAACGTCGTGTTTGACGCCCGCGCGGGCCGTCCACCGCGGCGCTGGGACAGTTGACGTGATTCTCCCCATATGTGCATAAGCCCATTTTAAAAGTAGATTTTTTTTTTCCACAAGTACAAGTATCGAAATAAAATAGTCAAAAACATTTTTTATTTGGTTGAATTTAAAACATTTTAATGCATTTTTCAAAAATTTGTGCTTTTTCGAAAATTTTGTGATTAGAAAAATAATTACTTTAATGACTATTTTTTCCGTATTTGAAATCAACCCATGAGTATGTCTCAACAAAAATTATGAGTCTATCTGGATTCGTTCTTTAAAAGTCTGATTTTGTAAAAAAAACCTCGAAAAAAACGCGAGAATATTTCGTCTGTCAGTATGAAATTTGGACGAACCACCGAGGAGAAGGATGGTGATGTTTCTAGCACACGTGGCTGCCCGAACTTCTTTGGGAAATTTCAGCAAGAGGTGCTCTAGCAGCACCTCTGAAGTGTTGGAGCTGGTTGTGCTCTTGCTTGACGTTTCATAGTATTGCGCTGGAGATAATGGCATTCAGATTGCCTTCTTTTCGTGCCACTCGGTCATATTAATGGTCCAAGACTTTAATTACAAATAGACAACGCCACTTAGAAAATCTTACTGAGCTGAAGCGCAAAGATATCTCTTGTTGCAAAACTTTGTACTGATTTCTTTTTATTGTTATAAACTTTTTCGAAATAAAACTATGTTACAACTTTCTAGGAAGGAATCATTGTTTACTTTTTCTCCAATTTGTTTTTTAGTCCTCAAAAATTCCAGTTGCATGATGTAATATACGTATGTGCGATGTATGTATATGCAAGAAATTAAAAGTAACAAATGCATAAAATAATCTAATACACTAAATAAATACTATGGTAAAATAAATATACAAAGCATGTATTAAAGTGAATAATGTAATAAATTTTAAATAAAAGACAGACACATCTTAGTGTAGTGGAGCATCTTTATTTAGTAAATCTATCACTATTTGTTAATCATTGTTGGCCTCTTCATATATCTAAAATAAACCTTATCATTGAGTTTTACATATTTCTATGTTTTCATTTTGTCTTAAATATTCTTATATGTCTAGTTTCATCATGATCTATACATATTACAAATTTTGTATATAGCCCAGCTCATTGTTATGCCTCTATATTTCGATAGCCACACGTCTCCGTGTGCCCTATGGTACAAATGGAACAAACTTATATTTTGGAACATGCACGGTTTCGATTGATGGAACACACTTTTTTTCTTCTGTCATTATTGACGTGCAAGTAATTTGGACTCTTGGAGCAAACATTATTACGTATGTGTTGAGTGGCTCTAATGGCAGCAGATGATACTAATAAAATAATTGTAGAAGCAAATGATTATACTGTCAAACTTTTTATTTGTTGAACAGCGTTTTGGCCCGTACAGAATAAGTTCAAAGCCCTACCTAAGTCGCTGATTAAGTATCTTAGGGGGTGCTAACGTCGTTTCTTATGCGACTAACTATTGAACCTTATGAGAGCCTTGAACTTGGTCTATACGAACCGAAACGTTGTTTAACAAATAAAAAGTTTGATAGTTTAATCATCTGTGACTATAATTATAAGTAGTGTTTTATTTGCACTTTAATCAAAGAATAATAACTTACAGTTTATTTTTATGGATTTACCTTTTTATAAAATCGTCTGATGACTCTACGAACTAAAGGCCCAGAGAGGATAATCTAGAATTTAGTGATGACTAAAGCACGAGTTTGTCAAGTACCTTTATGGAGGGTTTGACGATGAGCACGATTAAAAAACAGAGTCGAGAACAGAGAATTTTTGTGTAGCAAAAGAGGATATTTTTCAGTACATGAAAATAATGAGGCCTTTTCTATTCGTCTTTCTAACCTAGGAAGTCTTTCTAATCAAGGAATGGTTTTAAAGTTAACAACTTGAAACTTGTGGGTAATTCTTATTTGAATGACAAAATGGAAATTTCCTCCCTTAACAATTCGAGTTGGGAACATTTCATCAAAAAGGTTTGAGCTTGATCAAGTACAAATGTAGACAGCGTGCCACATCAGGGAATGGCCTTATTTTCGAGTTCAAACCAAATCGACATATGTAGGCTATATTTTTAACCAATTGAGTGAGTGTGAAGAATCTCGAAAAAATGTCAGGTTCAGTTGTCATAGCTGTAATTTTTTTTGTTTTTTAAGGACTAAAACCGGTAATTAAAAAGTTGATGCGAACAAATAGAACATAGGAGTTCTAAGCCAACAAGGACCATTCCATCATAGATTAGACTTCTCTTATTTTAAGAGTGTGATCTTATGCGTGGCTGCGTCCGCAGGATTTTAACCTTATAAATCATAATACCGATGCTTAGTTGCTACGATGGCTTAGATTTTTGAGACTCGATTCGCAACAAAGAGATTCCACTTTGAGGCATGATTAGAAAGCCAGGCTAACAAAACTTCAGGATCAGTCAACCCATAAACAACTACCGAATCAACATAGAGTCGAGTTTTGATTCGATCCAGCAAGTCAACTAATAAGCTGGCTCCACAAAGTTTCAACTTAGGAACACATTGTTTTGACGAGTACTACACGGGTTTTGGCAGTAAGTTGGAAAGTTTTGAGGAGCGGCGGGCGTTGGCTCAGTGATAATCGTGCTTCTTACTAATACAACGCCATTCTAGAGGTCGTGCGTTCAATTCCTGGTGAGTGCAGATTTTTTCAAAAACTTTTATCACCAGAAAAAGTTCAAATGCAATCCCGCCTGTTTCGAAGCGGGTTTTTCCGTGGAATCTTCCTTCAGAGTAATTCCAGGATTTTTTCCTTGTCCCACAGGTCTTCGGGCCTGGGTAAATGCGAAATTGTGTTATGGCTATAGGTAGAGATTAGCGGATGCGATGCCTCGCGTTAGGCAGGGATCGCCGGTCTTACCGGCGAGAAGTGGCCCCTGAAATATGGCGCTTCTCCAGGGATGCTAATTAGCTTGGATCCGATGTTTCGGCAGAGAGCACCGTCTTAAGCGGCAAGGAGTGGACATCCTGAAATACGGAGTCTTCTCCGGGGAAAGGCTACACAGTGGCGAGTGGACCCGATGCACCATTGGTGCAGAGAGTGCCAGCTTAACTAGGAAGGTGCTTCACCGTAGATACTCACACTGTGCCCATGGTATGATTAGGTATGACATCACTTAAGAGTTTGGAAATGGGTGCGGCAATACACCCACACACATAGATGGTGAGTAGGTGGCCCCGGTGACTAGACCAATAGGCTGTCACGGTAACCCTATGGGAAAATTTTGCAACTTTCATCATGTAGAATACACTACCTTAATGTATACTGCAGTTGCATATGCAAGCTCGAAGGCGTCACAAAATCTGTACAGCTCAATCTGTTAAGAGTTTTACAAGCTCACTTCAAGCCGATGGGGAACCTTAAATGATTACAGCTGCATAAGAGATTAATAAAATTCAACTCATTTTTTTGAGTAAGACTCCGGTAATGGCTGATCCCAGTCCAAATTCAGTAGCCCAGCATCTTGAACCACAACCTTAGCAAAAATTAAGACCAGACAAAATTAATTCTGTGGGTCGAACAAGTGAGCCAAGTTAGATAGAATAAAGCATTTTGTTGATAGTTCAGTGGTAGTAGAAGACAATGTGACCTATTCTGAAAAGGTGTCGGATTTGGCATTCCACTATAAACCAAGGACGGAAAAATCTTCGTTTGGACCAGATGTTTAGACTGGATGGTACGTTCTTGACATAACATCGCTATATTTAAAGCCTTTTTTCTAAGCAAAAAGCCGCCAGCCCTGAGAATATTCATTACATTGTCCTAAGCGATAAAAATTTAGGTACTATCATCTGCTCCAACATGAAAAATCATCCGTATAAAAAAAATTCAGCAAAATATTAGCACCGTTTTTAAATCGACTTCATATATCAAAGGTTGGCTGCTTTAGTACTCGTGTGGCGAAGAACGAGCCAGAAAAAAATCGTAATCGAGGGTGTTCAGATCAAAACTCTTCAGATCTTGACTGAAATTATCACGCAAGAGGATTCGCAACCATTAGGATCTTTGGGTTCAACCAGAACTTGTTGATACATTCGAACTATATTCACAGTAAAGACTACTTTATTGAGTTAAGGAGCGCCATAAAGTTAGAATAAGCCAAAATCCTTTTACAGCTTAGGACCCACACATAAACAATTATTTAACGGGCATCCTGAGGGGGTCTTTAATGTGCCGTTGAAAACAACACGAATTTTATCGTTGGTGTCTGAATTTTAAAAAAATTCCATGGTGTCGTAAAAATTTACAAACCTCAAAAAGTTGGAAAGAAGGACACAGACATGTGATACAAGATTCTGCAGTAATTCATAACGCCGATGTATTTATCAAATGTAGCGGGATTGGTTTTTAAACGGTTTGTTAGGTTAGTAAACGATTTAGCTGAAAGTTGATTATTTGCTTGCAAGTATTCGTGAGAGCCTAACTTAAAAGGTAATCGAACAATACACCTGTCGTATTTCATACGTCTAAAGGACTCCATAAATAATTACTCACACCTGATGTCGTCCTCCGATTTAAGTGGGAAAGGTATGGCCAATCAATCAATTTTGAGAAACTGTTGAATCAACTACCTCCTTGATAACAGCTTATACCGAATAAGCTACTCTTACAATGACACACCTTCTCAGATGTAAACCAAGAATTTCACGCCGTGTATACTATCATAATCTTGCTTGATTGAGCTATGAGTTTGAGTAAAACGGTTGACATTCGTCTCAGGTCTCGATTGGCTTATGTCCCTTCAAGGCTTGGATTATTTGTTCAAACAAATTTATCATCGATTAAAATTTATTATTAATTTAAAGTCTATCGCAATACTACTTTTGCTGGTTCACAATCAATTAATTTACGCAAAAAAATTTTAGATAGCACTTGTGTGCTATTGTAACAGCCTTTAAATATAAAACATTTCAAATTTTATCCAAATCTTCAAACTGATCAATAACATAAGTCCGAAAAATTCCGTAGGAGGCCGTACGGTATGGAGGAGGGCTGCAGAGGGTTGTGGTTGACTGCACGGGGTTGTGGGGAATCTAGAAAAAAAGTGAACTACGCACTTTTTGTAGTGCTATAATCAAATGAAAGTCTCAAAGTTCTGTAAGTAGTCATTCTTTTTAAAAAAATAATATAAGTAATAACTGCCCAACCCATGGTTCAAATTCTTTTTCTAATTAACAAGAAGTAGTGAATTTAACTATGTTTTTGAAGAATCAGAAAGATAAGTTTTAGGAATGTACATTACGGCTGTAGTCATATAAATATGTTGTAATAGATCAAGAGCTTAGTCCTAAGAGTGGTCAAAAATTAATACCACCTGCAACTCTCACTGGAATTACGTAATCTGATGACTCACAAAGATCAAAAGCATTTTTATCATATTTCCGTTTGGTCAAGAGTTTTGTAGGTAGTCTCACATAAAAAACCTATACAAAGTGACATGTTTAAGTTGGACAGCCTATTGTAAGTTGAGTTAGCTATAATACCATGAGGGAAATGTGGCTTTAGAATAGTTTGAGAGTGCTTTTTTTAATGAAATTAAAAAAACTAATGTGAGGAGCCCAGTTAAAAAAATTAAAAAGGTTATTTTCACGAATATTAAGCAAATATAAAATTGGTTGTTTTTCGTTGAACTTCAAGGTGGAATACACCTCATTACAATTTTTCAAAATAATAGGTGTTTGCAATTTAAGAAATTAATTTAAATATCCCACAACCCCTCAAACATCAAGTCATAATGACAGACCAGCTACAGTCGTACCATAACCAAATTATCGATCAACATGATGAGCCGTACCTACGCCGCAAGCCGCATTTCATCATGCTTTGTCAAATGACACTGCCGTGTTATAGGCTGCAGTAATTTATATTTATTAGTTTTAAAACGTTATTGCAAATAAAAATGCAATAACAATACAAATCGATGAGAAATAAAACAAATAAGGCGATGCAACAGTTATAAAATACTGAGATTTCAAATGTGAAAGGAATTAAAAGCATAGTTGTGTTACTATTTAATTATAAGTTTACTTTTATTTAAAGATTTTTCTAACCATGGTAATGTTTTAATATCTAACTGTCTATTGATATTGCTATTTATAAGAATAATCAAAGATCATTTTAGAGAATTCTGGCTTTTATTTGTTTAGCTCTTGATCGAGAATCATCGCGCCCTTAACGTCCAAATCCTGCGCGCATTACAAAGAATGCGCATATAACTCAGACCTGTCATCCTCAAGCCTAGTACAATGCTCATGCTAACGAAAACGTACAATTATAAGTTTTTTACTTGGATATATGTATCGAGCACCACATTTGTATGAAATCATAAAGACAATGCCACTTTTTTTCAATTTATCAGTCCTGTCCTTTCCCAATCTAATGATGTTAGTAAATTTAATTGAACTAGAAAAAATGACTCTTATATTGTATCTTAAAAACAAACTTTCTAAAAATTTTTTAATTGGTTGAAAATATGGAATAACTCGATAAAGATTTCCTCGAGAGCTCGATTCGCCAAAGAAACTAGAAAAGAATCTCCTGCTGCAATTTTGATCATTCAAATTGTGTGGCTTCCAAAGGCCTTTCGACTCTCTCTTAAGATATCTTATTTCTGCTTTTATATATGTAATAATAAAGGAAGCTGGGTATGCATTTGCAACTAGAATTTCTTGAGTTGCCGTAATATTTTTTAGTTAAATGGAAGGGTCTGCTAGCTTACAAGATTTGTCCATAAGAGAAAAACTAATAGCGATTTTCTAGCATACAGAATTGTGTGAAAAGAAATTAAGTATTCTACCAGAAGCTGAAAGTTTTTTATAAATATCTATGATGCTGACCGAATTAGGGGTACGTGTAATTAGAATGTCTAAGAATGGAATAAAATTATGGACTTCTCTTAAAACCGTAAATTGTAGAAAGTTGTACGTACCTTATTTTTGGCCTCTTCTGGTGCACAGAGAAGGGTTAGAACCTTAAGGTATACTCTTTTCTCGTCTGTTTTGACGGATCCTAGCCTTTTAACGGTCTTAGATATACTGTTAACCAGGGCTTCTCTATCCTTTACTCCTTTAACTTTAAGAAGAAGATCTCCCTTTTTAGTCGTAGTGACTCCTTTGACTGTGTTCTCGTCCTCTTTCGGCTTAAAATTAGTTCTCATCTTTTTTAAGACCTTGGCAAAGCTCTGTCCTTCCGCGACCTTAACAAGAATTTTTTCCTTCTTTTTTCTGACATTATCACGTTTCCCGCTGTCACTACCATTCATTCTTATCTTGCGAATAAGCTCTTGATTCTCCTGGGTCTTTCTTCCTTTTTTTTAGAAGGAGGGTTAGGGGTCTCCTTCGGAGCTTCGGGGCTCCTATTCCGCTTGCCTGTCAGCTCGGTTTTCACGAATTTATATTGGATAGAGCGTGTGATTTTTTTCCTTTTTTCTTATCTGTACGTCTTTTGCATCAGATTATCATCGACTTGTTCTAGGAGGTTTTCCATCTTCTTTCTAGTCCCTTCACGGCTATCCTTAAACTTATGCAGAAGGTTCAACGCCACTTTCATACCTTCTTCTATCGGCATTGCTATTTTTGTTTACCTGGTTGTTGTTGCTTCCACCATATCTTTGATTATTTCCTCGAGTCCTGCAGATATGGTGTCCTCCTTTGTTTACTCCATAGTAAGTTCTGATCTTAAGTTCCTGGTGTATTCAAGATCCATTTTGGTATTATTGCTGAAAAATCTGGAATCAGTTTTTCCAGTATTCACCAAAGCTACATTCTGCCCTCTCTTATTCGCTTCTATCAGCATCGCTTTTCTCATATGTAGCGAGCAACCAGGGATTCTACTCAATGCAAGCTCGGGCTTTTACCAGGTTGGAACTGGTGGCGGATTCCCTCGGAGAGGTTACCGCTTGGGGTTGTAAGTTTTTATAAACGTCACACATTGTAGGTTTCATTCAGAAACCATCCGTATATTTTTTACGAAGTGTCCTCCGCAGCGTCTTGGTCCATGTAGATTATTTTATTTCATTCCAACTATCCACGGGCACAAACTTCTATCACCGTAGCAACCCATAACCATACACTCGTGGAAGGACTCCTCAATTCGCCACCTGGAAGAATGCACCCCAGAAGATGAGTACCTTAACCCGAAGATTGTTATTGTTATTGTTGTTATTATTGTTATCATTATTATTATTATTATTATTATTAGCCCAACCCATGNTTATCGTCATCATTAATATTATTATTTCTATTATTGTCATTATTATTGGAACAAAGTTCATTTTCATGCATTACGAAGTTTTGGGCGCATGGGGGCTAGACTGAAAAAAGTGTAACAAGATTTTTTTCCAACCCCGCTATACTAATACAGCCGTGTGCTATACACTGCCGCAGGCAGCTCTCTCTCTCTCTCTCTCTCTCTCTCTCTCTCTCTTCATGCACGCCCATCGAAGGATCCGAGCGACGACTCTCTTTTGTTTGGCCTTCTCCACTTGTACTCGGTCAGTAGCTCATTCTTCTCGCGGCGCGTACCATCAGGACTAGCTGTACACACTTACTGTGGCCGCTGTAAGTAAATACATATAGCTTGACTAGACATATAACGTATTAGTCTCTCCCCGTTCTCGCACCCCGCGCTATTGCATCGATTTCACTGGTTATAAAAGTGGCTGAATAGTTTATTGCCCAAAAATAAAAAATACAATTCAATCTCATGTTTTTCAGTAAAGAAGAAATTTATTATTTTCCTACAAAATTTTCCCATGGATACGGGAAAAACAGTTTTGTCCAAATTCGAAGTTAACTTCATTTATTTATTTGAACATTTATGATGAGTTGCCAATTTTTTATTTAGATTTTTGCTTTTATCTCTACTTCTATTGCTCGTAGAGTAATTTTACGACCGCCAATCTTTTTGCCATTAAGTTTCCTACAAAATAGACATCTTCGTTAATTCATTATTTGTTATTATAACACACTAATGGTAACAAAGGGCGAGAAATAAATTTTTCAAACCAAAAAACTTCTGATCGGTGTAAAAAAAAACTAATGTTAAAGTCATCATGAAAAAACATAGATATAACGTTGCAGAATAAGAAGCTATTTTTAAAATTTAAGAAAAATTATTAGTTTTTGTTAATTCATTTTTTAAAGTGATACTTTGAAGTGTTATTACAAACTTAATCGTTAGTTTACAAGAATAATTATGCTGTTGCGATGACACAGTCACAATTCATGTTTTTATTTTTTTTTGTTTTAGTAAGACATGTGCAAATACAAAAAAAAATTTATTACAGTACTCAAACCTAATACATACTCAAATTACTGATCCACTTACTCGATTTACTCATTATAATGTGTCGTTTTTTTTCAAATGTTCTCATAAGTTATCGTTATTTATTATACATGATCAATATGTTTTATCATTAATTTTTTTACTTTATTAACTTGATATTTTATCCTATCAATGATGACTGCATGTAGCCAACGTCTACAAAAAAGGTAATGTAACTTTGTTCCGACCACGGATCCGTAGACCCCTCACGACTGGTTATTATTATTATTATTATTATTATTATTATTATTATTATTATTAGTATGATTATTATTATAATTATAACAATTATTATTATTA
>NW_019379701.1:402816-425648 GCF_000648655.2 Copidosoma floridanum
CATAATCTACACTTCTTATCCTCCTCTCCTTTCCAGTATTCTCTACTTCTGCATTCATTTCCGCATCTAAACCTTGCTACTAACTTTCTATCCTTTAATGGCATATCCTTTTTCAAGTATTCTGGTTCATCTTCTGTTCTTATACCTTTATATGTTCTGTTGTACCGTGAATTCTCTATCTTTTCCATTCTCTTCTCTTTTTCTTTTCTTTCCTTGTTCATTAATATTTTTTCTCTTACTTCCTCCCTAAATTCTACTCCTTTCATAAATCTTGTTTCTTTTACTTTCTCTTGCCGTAGTAATTCAGCTCTCTTTTTTGAGTCCTTTCCTATTCTCTCTCTTTCCTTGTCCTTGTCCTTTTCTCTTATGCATTCTTTTACTAATTTTATGTCTGACTCCCTAATTTTCTCTTCAAACTTTAACGCTCTCCTTAACGCTTTTATACTCATCCTTTCTAATCTACACTCCTCCTCCACTATATAATTTGGTGTATTGCTGTCTAATCCTAATATCCATTTCATATATCTTCTCTGTACACTTTCTAGTCTTTCTTCTTCTTCCCAGCCCCACACTTCCGCACCAAATAGCGCTATACTTTCTACTAGGGCTGTAAATAATTTTCTTCTTCTTTTATAGCTATTCTTAAATATTCTTTCTCCTATGCTCCACGCATTTTTCATAGCTATCACTGCTTTCCTTTTCCTTTCTTCTATATGCCTATCGTTTCTCCCATTTTTCTGTAGTATATATCCTAAATATCTTATTTCTTTTACTTCTTCTAATTCCTTACTCCCCCACTTCCACCTTCTATCATTGCTCTTTCTTTTTTCGAACACTAAAATTTTCGTTTTTTTCTTACTTAAAATCATCTTCTTTTTATTTAGGTACTTTTTGAATCTTTTTAACATCTCTTTCAATTCTTTTTCTCTATCTGCTATTAATACTATATCATCCGCGTAAGATAGACTGCATACTTTTTCATTACCGTCTCTGCATCCTCCCACCTGCCCTCTCTTTAATTCCTGCTCCAGATCCGCTAAGTACACATTAAACAGCGTCGGGCTCAGTGGGCAGCCTTGCCTCACACCTTTCTCTATCCAAAATTCCTTGGATTCCTCTTCTCCAACTTTAACTACATTTCTCGTTTTTTTATAAATATCCATAATCCTATTTCTTAGCTTTTCACTCACTTCCATTTCTATTAATCTTTCCTTTAAAACTTTCCTATCCACTCGATCAAATGCTTCCTTTAAATCAATAAAACATGTAAATAATTTTTCTTTTTCTTTGCTTAATTTTTCATCAACAATGTGTTTCAATGTGTATATAGCTTCTATTACTCCTCTCTTTTCTCTAAAACCAAACTGGCTTTCTGATAATTTACCTTCGATTTNAAAACAAACTTAATATTACTACAATTCCAAATATACAAAACTCAATTCTTAAAATTCAAAATTTAACACATGTCTATCAAAAATTCAAAAATTTCCAACTTAATTATCAAAATTATCAAAACTTCCCATACTTAACTCAATAAACAAATTTCCTAATACTACTTAACTATCAAAATTTCAAGAATTAACAACTCTTTTCTTTAAATTGTCCATGTATTTTCTTGTATTCTTCATTCTTCCTTGCATTTCTTTTTCTCTCTTCTTTCTTGTCCTACTAATCCTTTTTCTCTCTTTACTACCTTAACTTTCTGCATACTTTCTTTTATCTTTTAGATCTTTTCTGACTCCTTCCTTTTTCTGATTACTTTTCTTAGCACTTCTATCTCTTTTGCATCATGGCTTAGTATTTTTTCCATTTCTTCTTCATTTCTCGTATCTCCACAAATCTTTAGTATGTGTCTATGATCTTCTTTTTCCTCCTTGCATAATCTACACTTCTTATTCTCCTCTCCTTTCCAGTATTCTCTACTTCTACATTTATTTCCGCATCTAAACCTTGCTACTAACTTTCTATCCTTTAATGGCATGTCCTTTTTCAAGTATTCTGGTTCAGCTTCTGTTCTTATACCTTTATATATTCTGTTGTACCGTGAGTTCTCTATCTTTTCCATTTTCCTCCTTTTTTCTTTTCTTTCCTTGTTCATTAATATTTTTTCTCTTATTTCCCCCCTAAATTCTACTCCTTTCATAAATCTTGTTTCTTTTACTTTCTCTCCCCGTAGTAATTCAGCTCTCTTTTTTGATTCCTTTTCTATTCTCTCTCTTGCCTTGTCCTTGTCCATGCATTCTTTTACTAATTTTATGTCTGACTCCCTAATTTTCTCTTTAAACTTTAACGCTCTCCTTAACGCTTTCATACTCATCCTTTCTAATCTGCACTCCTCCTCCACTATATAATTTGGTGTATTGCTGTCTAATCCTAATATCCATTTCATATATCTTCTCTGTACACTTTCTAGTCTTTCTTCTTCTTTCCAGCCCCACACTTCTGCACCAAATAGCGCTATACTTTCTACTAGGGCTGTAAATAATTTTCTTCTTCTTTTATAGCTATTCTTAAATATTCTTTCTCCTATGCTCCATGCATTTTTCATAGCTATCACTGCTTTCCTTTTCCTTTCTTCTATATGCCTATCGTTTCTCCCATTTTTCTGTAGTATATATCCTAAATATCTTACTTTTTTTACTTCTTCTAATTCCTTACTCCCCCACTTCCACCTTCTATCATTGCTCTTTCTTTTTTCGAACACTAAAATTTTCGTTTTTTTCTTACTTAAAATCATCTTCTTTTTATTTAGGTACTTTTTGAATCTTTTTAACATCTCTTTCAATTCTTTTTCTCTATCTGCTATTAATACTATATCATCCGCGTAAGATAGACTGCATACTTTTTCATTACCGTCTCTGCATCCTCCCACCTGCCCTCTCTTTAATTCCTGCTCCAGATCCGCTAAGTACACATTAAACAGCGTCGGGCTCAGTGGGCAGCCTTGCCTCACACCTTTCTCTATCCAAAATTCCTTGGATTCCTCTTCTCCAACTTTAACTACATTTCTCGTTTTTTTATAAATATCCATAATCCTATTTCTTAGCTTTTCACTCACTTCCATTTCTATTAATCTTTCCTTTAAAACTTTCCTATCCACTCGATCAAATGCTTCCTTTAAATCAATAAAACATGTAAATAATTTTTCTTTTTCTTTGCTTAATTTTTCATCAACAATGTGTTTCAATGTGTATATAGCTTCTATTACTCCTCTCTTTTCTCTAAAACCAAACTGGCTTTCTGATAATTTACCTTCGATTTCCTTTTTTAACATCTTATTTAACATACTCGCGTAAATCTTATATGCTGTACATGTCAATGTAACTCCTTTATAATTTTCTAACATATCTTTGTCACCTTTTTTGTGAATCAAACAAATCGTACCTTGCCTCCACTGATCCGGTAATTCTCCTTTTTCCCATACTTTTTTCAGCAATTCCTAAAGGGCTGCATTCACTTCTCCCGGCATGTACGTCCATACTTCGTTTTCCAGCTTGTCTTCTCCTGGTGCTTTTCCTACTTTTAATCTGGCTATCTGTCTCTCGAACTCTTCCTTGCTCATTTCTTCCTAATCCTCTGCATTTGTTCTTGCCTCTTCGTTTCTTGTCTCTTCTCTCACAATTCCTTCTTCATTCTTCCCATCTAATTTTTCCATAAAATACCTTCTCCACTCTTCTACTGTGAACTTTTAAGACATTTCTCTCCTTCTTTTTTTTCTGTACTTGTTTACATACTTCCACACTTCGCCTTCCGATATTGCATTTTTTATCTTTTCTTCTTCTAATCTTTCAAACCTTTTCCTTTTTGCCTCTTACACCAGTTTCTATACTCTCTTTTTTTATCTATGTAATAACTTCTTTCTATTTTCTTTTTTCTCCACCTTTTCATTATTCTTCTTAAATCCTTCTTCTTCTCTTTCTATTCTTTATCGTGCCATTTTTTATCCCCCATCTTCCTTACTTTACACTGTTTTTCCACCTTAGGTACTGCACTATCTATTTTTTCTTTCAATTCACTCCATCTTTCTTCAACCTCTTTCCCCTTCCACTCCCAGTCTTTACACCTTTCTCCATACTGATCAATCAATTCTTGAGTCCAATCCCTCCTTGCCTTTGTTCTCTCTTCTTTCTCTACAATTCCTACCTCTACTTCCTTTTCTAGGTATACTTTTAACGGCATATGATCTGATTCCGTTTTTTGTCCTATCTTCATTTCCTTAATCTGATCTAACGCTTCTCAACATCCTATTGCGTAATCTATTACCGACTCTCCTCTGCTACCAACGTATGTGAATTCTCCTTCTCCTTTTTGCCCATTTACTATACACCATCCTTCTTCTGTTATTTCTTTTATTAGTCTTCTACCTTCCTCGTTGATCTTTTGGTCTTTCGACTTTCTTAACCTTACGTCCTTGTCGTCACTATCACTTTCATTAATCCAACCTCCTTCTCTCCCAGTTCTTGCATTCCAATCTCCCAGTATGAGTACACATCCACTTTTCTTCGTTTTTACTTTTTCCTTTATAATTTCCATCGTCTCTGCTACATTTTGACTATATACCCCTATAATCTTCCACTTCTGATTTCCGTGTTTAATCTCCTGCATTACTATATTATCGCTCCATACTTCATGATTTCTACTCTCCAATTTTTCGCTTATTCCTAATATTACTCCTCCTTTCCAACCTGCTCATCTTATCGTTTCATTCTTTATTCTCTTGATTTTCATTTGTAAAATTCAATAGAGTCTGTGCTTTTAATTTTGCATTTGTTTTATTTCTTGTATTTATACTTGCTGCAGGCGGCTTTTCGGCCATTTTTAAACTTTGCCGATAATGCAGTTTTCTACTTTACTGACTCCCCCACTTCTATCGGCCAGAAATTCTATTTGCCAGCCTTACTCGACAAAGTAGTGATCTTCCTTACTGACCTCAATATTGCTTTTTTCAGGGTCCTTTCTTATCTACCTCTCAGATTACCCCTTTTATCGACCTCTTTCTCCAATTGCCGCTTCTTTTTTCGTATTATATCTTTTCTAACCTCACTTTTTTTCGAACTTCATTTGCACTTTTTCTTTTACTATCACCACTTCAACACTGTTTTCCTGTCCTCTTGTCCCTCGTTTTTCCGCTCACTAATACCTTTCTCTATAATCCCCTATTCTTACTACCCACTCCTTACTTGCCTTACACGTGTTCCGTTCTCTTTACCCTGACACTACCACACTAATCTCACTTCATCCTTTTAAACTTTTATAATTATTCACTTTACACTTTTTTCTCTGCTGCTTCTTCACTTTTTACACTTCTTCGTACTTTTTATTTCTTTTATTTTTACTTTAATTACTTTTTATTACTCTTTTCTACGGAGCACTCTCTCGACACGTCCGCACTCTCGCATGCACAACGGAACTCCTTATAAGAATTATTGATACGGTAATAATTCAGGACTACTAATCAAAATAGTCTAATTATCGTTTGGGAGCGATCCAATATGTTAGCAGCTTGAAAAAATAGGTCAATAACTTGGTACTTTAAACAGGTTGCTAAGATTCTCTTGTATATAAAATTATTTTTTACGTAATACCTAAAGTGTTTCCTTGTAAATTATTATTAACTAGAAACTTTAAATAGGTTCTTCACGTATTTACATGCAAGGATATTTTTAATATTAATAAATGTTTTAAATATGCTTTAAAAAATGTTTCTTTGTTCCAAAAACTTTATATTTGTTATACACAAATTTTATTTTGGTAAAAAAAATGCATGCAGACACATATGTTCAAAGATTTTTCATTTTTTTCTTGAAAAGTGTGCTTTGAGGCTTAAAGTTATCAAATGATCGTTCATTTTAGTATTTTTTTAATACCCCTCATACTAAAATTTTACTCGTTAAATGAACGGAGTAAAAACATTATGTGAATAAATTAAGCTATTCCAAACTGCTAAACTATTACCAAAGATTATCTTCTACCAAATTTTTTTTAAATGTTTGCAGCAGCAAATACAATTTTAATACATCCTGCCCTATTCTATCTTCTTTTCTCTCTCTCTCTCTCTCTCTCTGCTCTCTCTATTTTCTCTATTTTTTTTACAGGATGCTGTCATTAATGAACTAAAAAATAAAACCAGACTAGTCCAAGAAAAAAAACTATTACAGCAAGATGAAGTTTATAATGGAGCTCTGGAGGACATCCTCTTAGGCCTAAGATCGGAACCTTACCGGCGAGCAGACGCAGTACGTCGAAGTCAGCGTCGGCACATTGATAACAACAGATATTCACGGACTATTGAGGAGCTGGAACTTTAATGAATAGCATACATAAAATTATGTTTTTTTGTTTGTTTATCGGTTATTAGAAAAATAACTGAATTTTCACGTTGTATGTTGGTCAATACCATATGTGTACAAAGTGTAGATACGAAAAAATAGTTGACGAAAATTGGTACTACGATTAATTAGACATTTGTTTTCTTTCAAAATACCGTGGAATAAAACTTTTGAAATGTCAATTCTCAATGAGTCTTCTTTAATATTTAAAAACAATTTTCAATTGTAACATATCAGTGCTAATGTAAGAGGTAAGGTTAATATAGAAACATATAAACTAATTCCCGCAGTTCTTTGATCCAGCATATATTTCAGTAGTTTTGAAAAGTAGTTTTTGAAATCACTTTGTAAATGCTGAAAAACATTAAATTTCTGAAATAAGGAACATCTACATAGATGTGTCAATATAATCATTTATCAAATCTAGTGCTGATAATGCTAACTTTTTTGAGATAGAAATAAAAGAATTTTTGTAAATTTTTTTAATTCACTCTAAAGCCGTCAGTGATGGTCAACAACTCAAAATTTGTATTTTTTCGAATTTTATGGTTGAAAGTAAAAAAATAATAATAATAATAATAAGGGAATCATTTTTGCGCATTTTTGATGTCGAATTGTATAAAAATAGTTTCAGACGCTTTTAAGGTTATTTCATTTTTTGTTTTAATTTTTACATTCAAAACATTTTTTGAGCAAATCCAGACAAATTTCTTGATTTATTATTTTTTCATATTTTATTACATATCTTAGTTACATAATTTTTTTTTATAGTAGGCATACTACCAGCATTAGCCGCAATCGTACAAAGTTTGAGCCTACTCTCGTAGTTAAAATTACACCTCAATTAAAAGCAGTACTGCCCTTGATTTCAGCGTTACCATTGATTAAGCTGGGGTATAATTTCATTGTGCAAGTGAATATTGCTAATTAGTTAACGGTTTAATAAATGATAGTGCTATGATAAAGTACTTTACACGACTCTGATTAGATGAGCTCTGAAGTACGTTACTAGGCTGAAACTTTGTAGCATCGTGACCATTGCTGCTTGCCACAAGATTAATAGCTTAACGTTGAGCTTGCTAAGTTTTAGTATATATTATTTGGGTTATCCAGTTTTAGTAATGAGCTCACTAATTTCCAAGTTAAAAAAATACAACTTACTATAAAAAATCTCTGGTGTAACAAAATCACGTAAAACAAATCAAGAGAAAGTATTGTGTATTAATAGCATGTATGTCCCATATCATATAGTTATTAGTGTGGTGTATAATCCAACTAAACTTTATTCACCTAAATCCCCCATAGACCCCCACAATCCCCTGACAGCCCTCCCAAATTCTCCCACAAATAAGGTAATATTTGACTGTTTTCAACGTTAATTTGACATTTCTATTGTTTTCCTAAGTCCCCCACAACCCCTTCACAGCCCCACACGTTATTTTTTTTTGTCCTAGCACAACCCCAGATACTAATTATCGATAATTTACACTTATTTTAAAAGATTATTCTTTTCATCTATTTTTCCACACTGCTCAAAAGGCAAATAGATGGACTTTATACATATTAATAAAATATAAAACTAATGTTCGATTATGTAACAATATTAATAAATAGCATTTTAAACTGTAAATTTATAATTATGAAATTAATTGAATTGATTCATGTAATTCAATAATTATGTAACGTTTTTATTTGTACGTGTAATCGTATGGTATCGCATAAATACATGTGATAAATTATGAATTTTTCATTGTTTTAGAATAAGAGTAAGACAAAAAAATTTAATGCACCAAGAACTTTATACTTATTAATGAATTATTTATCCTAACTGAACAAACCCATCCATCTCCTACCTCTTTCCTCGACGTATACGTGTTATTAAATAACTATTGATGTATAATAATTTTGTAGAATAGTAAATTAACATTGAGTTTTACAACTGCAAATTGAAATAATAATGATAATATAATCAATCAAGTGTTTGAAAAATATAACAATAATAANCATCTGTTTTTCCTCTTTCCAATCTTCTTCTCTTCTTTCTAGACTACTAATCATGCTGTCCAACTTCCTTTCCAACCTGCTCATCTTATCGTTTAATTCTTTATTCTCCTGATTTTCTTTTGTAAAATTTAATAGAGTCTGTTCCTTTAGTTTTCCGCTCACTAATACCTTTCTTTATTATCCCCTATTCTTACTACCCACTCCTTACTTGCCTTACACGTGTTCCGTTCTCTTTACCCTGACACTACCACACTAATCTTACTTCATCCTTTCAAACTTTCATAATTATTCACTTTACACTTTTTTCTCTGCTGCTTCTTCACTTTTTACACTTCTTCGTACTTTTTATTTCTTTTATTTTTACTTTAATTACTTTTTATTACTCTTTTCTACGGAGCACTCTCTCGACACGTCCGCACTCTCGCATGCACAACGGAACTCCTTATAAGAATTATTGATACGGTAATAATTCAGGACTACTAATCAAAATAGTCTAATTATCGTTTGGGAGCGATCCAATATGTTAGCAGCTTGAAAAAATAGGTCAATAACTTGGTACTTTAAACAGGTTGCTAAGATTCTCTTGTATATAAAATTATTTTTTACGTAATACCTAAAGTGTTTCCTTGTAAATTATTATTAACTAGAAACTTTAAATAGGTTCTTCACGTATTTACATGCAAGGATATTTTTAATATTAATAAATGTTTTAAATATGCTTTAAAAAATGTTTCTTTGTTCCAAAAACTTTATATTTGTTATACACAAATTTTATTTTGGTAAAAAAAATGCATGCAGACACATATGTTCAAAGATTTTTCATTTTTTTCTTGAAAAGTGTGCTTTGAGGCTTAAAGTTATCAAATGATCGTTCATTTTAGTATTTTTTTAATACCCCTCATACTAAAATTTTACTCGTTAAATGAACGGAGTAAAAACATTATGTGAATAAATTAAGCTATTCCAAACTGCTAAACTATTACCAAAGATTATCTTCTACCAAATTTTTTTTAAATGTTTGCAGCAGCAAATACAATTTTAATACATCCTGCCCTATTCTATCTTCTTTTCTCTCTCTCTCTCTCTCTCTCTGCTCTCTCTATTTTCTCTATTTTTTTTACAGGATGCTGTCATTAATGAACTAAAAAATAAAACCAGACTAGTCCAAGAAAAAAAACTATTACAGCAAGATGAAGTTTATAATGGAGCTCTGGAGGACATCCTCTTAGGCCTAAGATCGGAACCTTACCGGCGAGCAGACGCAGTACGTCGAAGTCAGCGTCGGCACATTGATAACAACAGATATTCACGGACTATTGAGGAGCTGGAACTTTAATGAATAGCATACATAAAATTATGTTTTTTTGTTTGTTTATCGGTTATTAGAAAAATAACTGAATTTTCACGTTGTATGTTGGTCAATACCATATGTGTACAAAGTGTAGATACGAAAAAATAGTTGACGAAAATTGGTACTACGATTAATTAGACATTTGTTTTCTTTCAAAATACCGTGGAATAAAACTTTTGAAATGTCAATTCTCAATGAGTCTTCTTTAATATTTAAAAACAATTTTCAATTGTAACATATCAGTGCTAATGTAAGAGGTAAGGTTAATATAGAAACATATAAACTAATTCCCGCAGTTCTTTGATCCAGCATATATTTCAGTAGTTTTGAAAAGTAGTTTTTGAAATCACTTTGTAAATGCTGAAAAACATTAAATTTCTGAAATAAGGAACATCTACATAGATGTGTCAATATAATCATTTATCAAATCTAGTGCTGATAATGCTAACTTTTTTGAGATAGAAATAAAAGAATTTTTGTAAATTTTTTTAATTCACTCTAAAGCCGTCAGTGATGGTCAACAACTCAAAATTTGTATTTTTTCGCATTACACTGTTTTTCCACCTTAGGTACTGCACTTTCTATTTTTTCTTTCAATTCATTCCATCTTTCTTCAACCTTTTTTCCCTTCCACTCCCAGTCTTTACACCTTTCTCCATACTGATCAATCAATTCTTGAGTCCAATCCCTCCTTGCCTTTGTTCTCTCTTCTTTCTCTACAATTCCTACCTCTACTTCCTTTTCTAGGTATACTTCTAGCGGCATATGATCTGATTCCGTTCTTTGTCCTATCTTCATTTCCTTAATCTGATCTAACGCTTCTTGACATCCTATTGCGTAATNATCTGTCTTTCCACTCAAACGATCTCCCTCCCCTCCCGTCCGTTGTACCCATTCCCTCGCTCACCGGCCGTAGGTCCGAAATTTTCACGTCCAAGACGCTCGACGTGCCGAAAGCCGCCCTACCGACTTACTCTCGTCAGATTAGTTTTCGAAGTGACGGCTTCCTCTTGCCCGCTCTCGCGTACGTGTATATTTATATACACACGCGCTCTTGGGAGTCGCTTTCGCTCGGTCTCTGTTTCTTGTCATCTGCTCTTTTTCGCTTTCGCTGCTGACCACTTGACAGATGACGAATGGACACTTCTTTCTTTTCTTTTTTTTTTTTTTTTTTTTTTTTTAACGAATTGTGAAAGAAAAAATTTCTAAGTTAAAGAAAAATTATTGTGAGAAAATAAAATTAAAATTTGTTTGAAAATTGATTTCTTGGGAGTGTGAGGGGGAATGGTGGGCAAAGATGTGCAGAAGAGTAACACGGCACGGTTGGCAGATATACATATATAGTAAGGGGAGGGGAAGTGTGTAGAGAACAGTAGGTGAGGGGGATGGGGTAAGGGGGGAAACTTGAGAGGAAGAGACTTCGGGTAAACCACTTCCGTTTCAAAAAATTTGTCGGTTTTAAAATTTCAGCCCCCTGAGTACGCTACGTAAAGAACTTTGTTCTTAAAAAATTCTACTTACATATCAAATGGTGAAATATAATTGATTCTGAAGAAGATGTATAGTAATAATCAATAAAACTATGTTTTTTGAAGTAATGTCACATAAATGTTTTAAATTATATTATTGTTATTATTTATGTAGCCTTTTCTTCGAAACAAGCCTAAGATTAAAATATCAGAAATCAATGATTTCTTTTCATAAAACACACACATTATTGCACAGTGCAGGACGTATATGAACAAATTTCAGCGCAAAGTGCTGCTAAGTTTATCACGCAGCATTAAACGTGATGGATACGTATTTGTATCATAGTAATTACAACGTTTTGAAGCTACAAAGTAAAAAAAAAATGGGTTTATACACGGATTATGTTATAGAGATTGAAGGTTTTCTCGACGCTTCTCAACAGTTTTTACCCAAAGAAGTGGCTGTTGTGCCTCTTAAGACACTGGCGATCAGTCATTGAATTGTGCGGCCCCCATGTAATTTTTCTACCTTACCTATGGTAGTGCACCAAAATAAGGATCATCAGTCGAAGAAAGTGCATGGACCTCGTTGGTTCGAGGATAATTGTTCCATTAGAAAATTACAGCAGCACTTGTGTGCCGTAGCAAAAAATGCTAACCAAATTAACGTTTATAAAGATAATGCAATTGCGCATTTTGAATTTACCATGGGGTGCTGTGCTGTGATTAATATTCAACAATGTATGATGCCATTATGTCACGTCCTTAGTATGGGATATTTAACAAAGGCGTTAATGTGTACTACTCATGAGACTCTTAAAAGTCTCCGTAAAAAACGATTTTGCGTACTTAGTAAAGCTCATCAAATCAAATTATGTCAGTGCTCGTTGGTGGCCTCTCCTCCCACCACCGCCTCTCCTCCAGCCCCCCCCCACTACCACTCCTCCTCCATCTACAGCCTTAGCCTCTTCCCTCATCACTACCTGAGGAGGGCACTTGGGGAGTTGCCAGAACCGCCACAACTTACCTACTGATAAAAGTTCACTAAATTAAGTAAATTTGCTCTATATAACAAGCAGCAGAATAATAGAAGGATATAATATTTTTAATTTTCCTTACTTATAAGCTTAATATAATTCTTCTGTTTTTCTTAAACATGTGTTTTGTCGATACTCATCCTCCTGCTGCTAAAATAGCAACGTTTTCTAAGCAGCTAATAAAATTCAGGTGGAAAAAGGCCCTTTCGACTAGTCCTGATACTGTACACTGTTTTTACACCCAGTAAGTCAATCCCAACTATGAAAAAGCTCTAGAAAGTTAAAGAACAAAGTTTTACTCGTCACTAATAGTCAATCAAGACAATAGAGACTATCTTGCCATGAAAACATGAAAAACTTGGGTCAGAGTTCGCCCAAACTACATTGATATTAATTAATGGGACTTTTTAGTGCTGTGCACAATTTTTTGGAGAAAATAATTTGCACTTTTTGTCAGTTATGGAAACGTGTCACGTACATGTTAATACTTACTTACGCACACGCACACACACATACGGGCGAGCGCGCATACGTATACATAACAGTGATTCGTTCTTTTCTGCTATTTTAACGTTAACGTGAAATACAAACATTAATATTCAAATTTCAAAATATTATTTTTTTAACTTTATTAGGTGTAGTACTTTTTCACTAGGATTTAAAGTTATTTAAATATATGCGAGAGGTAGGCCACGTGTCTGGGATTCGACGGCATAGATATATGGTAATACTTTACCGAATATATTATTCTTAATGATGTCATACAAAACTGACATTAATTTCAAGTGAAACAGTCTATCAGTTATATTTGAAAAATCATTCGGCCTCGTACTTGTATGACATTTTAGCAAAATTACCTTCCATTCTTTCTATTTAAGGTAAAATGTTACTGTTATAAATAAATCTGGTATACCACATCACAGACCGGAGATTTGAGCTTCAAAAATAATGATTCTTTGGAAACTTTTTGGGTAGAAAACAAATTACTCCACACCCTACAAAATTTCCTCAAAAATACAAGAAAAATATTCTTGATTACTGAAAACCCAGGCGTCAATTGTTATTTAACTTTTTATGAAAAAAGTGTAATGTCTATGTGATTGTTGTAGAAAAATTGAGAATCTTGCAACTAACGCTCACACTGAGTGTCAATACTACAGCTTCCTCTCCCTTCTGAATATCTAGCGGTGTACTAAGTGGCTTACCTGCCTTAGCTGCTTTATTAATGTAGTTCTTGGCATCTGTAGTGATGTAGTCAACTATCTTATGTATATTTTGTTTATTCAAGCTGTACAACTGTTAAAGTATTATTTAGTTAATGAATACAAGCGGTTCTTAATATAAATGAATGTTGCAGTTTGCTTTGTATTAACGTTTATACTTTGTAGTATAGTTGGTAAAATAAGTATATTTTATGATTGTTGAAAAAAATTTATTAAACATGCAAGAAACTTACTTAGTTTTCATTTTCTTTTCTTTATGGTTCTTTTCGAGATTTGGTCTCACTGTCGGTTTCATTTCGCACTTCCGTGTGTAGACAGTCATTTTCATTGTTATTATCTACTGTAACATTTACAACATCTTCCTTATTTTTTTGTGTCTGATAATGTGCATTAACAGTAATGTTCATCTTTAGTTGTTTTTTCATCATCCAAAAGTAGGAAAATTTACTAAATATTGTCACGATTGACTCCGGAGCAGTTCGAACACAAACAAGGGCAAAACATACCATTTTTCTTACAGCTGCAGTTATCTGTACAACGTTTTTTACGCTCACGAGCAATAATTTGGGTAATAAACAGTAGAATAGGGTGGTTTGAAGTTGTAATGGGAATTAGTCCATTTACACTCTCTACCCAACCAAAATCCAAAACGTTTAAGTTATCTGCAGTGTTTTCACAGGTAATATTGGTATACCACTATAGTGTACTCTCATTGAGTGCTCGTGAGCTGCTAACTCTGTCGGTGGTGGAGAAGAAAAATCAAATTTTCTTGTCAACGACAAGTTCTTGAGCCGCAAAAACCAAAAATCATCTTAAAACATTAAATTTTTTGTTATCGCACCTTACAGTGCTAAGATCAGTTTTTGACCCGCCCAATTGAAAGAAGGCGAGGCGTCTACATGTAGTGGTGCAGTTTAACAAAGCACTATTAAAAATTGAACAAAAAGTATGTAAATAAGTGTCTTTTTCAAATAGTTTTATAAGTTTAATTTTGCCTTGATTATAAAAAGCTAACATTGTATCTGGTCCAGAGAATGCATGTAAAAATGCCATATATTTACGAATGTGCTGATACTGAAATCTTTCACTGCCAAATATTTTTGCTTAGGTCACTCCCTTTGCTGGTTTTAATAGATATACGTTGCTCTCTTCTTCCGTAAGCTGAGTCATTATGACTAAAAGATCAATATCTTGGACAACAACAATAACGGAGCTATAATTTACTGATTCCTCGATGGCTCTGATAATTATTAACATATCGGAATATTCTGCCACCTGTTTAAAGCAGTAATGACTTTTCTCTAAAGCCTGCATAAGCAATGATATTGATTGTTTCTTATTATTCTCATAAGATAAAAATACATCGTGTTCAACACATGAACTGAATGATCTATAAATTTCATGGTGCACTTTTTATTTTATACCGTTCTCATTCTTTCAGCAGTTTTTGTGTGCTTCTTTGTTGCTTTGTCAAAATATCCATTGAAAATAAATACAGCTTTTAGATATTTACGTTGTGTGTACCTTACGTATCTCTTCCAAAAATCTCCGAACGTTTCTTTGACATGCCAAACAACTTTTCTACGAAAAAAATTACCATCTTATACATACAGACTCGTATGTACGTTAAATTCCGTCTCGAAAGATGTAATCAGGAATATAACTTCCTTTTCTCGGTTTTCTACAGTCCAACCTCGTTGAATAAACTTAATGAATGGTTCGATAGTTCGTACTTAAAACATTTTCTTGAATCGTTCTTACTACGTAAAAGTGCCTTTCTAAAAAAACTTCACTGATTTTATGTTATGTCCAATTACTATTATTTTTTATACAGCTGTTAACCCAACATCCAATGCTTGCTAGCAATTAATGCTCTCATTACCTTTAAATCCTGTAGTAATGCCCATTATATCTTGAGTTTTTTGGAAAAGATTATAAATAAGAGCCTATTTAAAAAACTTATAAATATTATCATTATCTTTCTTACAACGTGCGTTGCTTGCATCAACGTACTGCTCACTAAAGGTCCCGATGTACGTGTGTTCGAACTAGAGTAGTGACTTTGAAATATCAAAAAAGACTGGCCTGCTGAAGCTTTGATGAAAACCATGCATACTATGGGCGTATAATGCCGCCGGCAATATGCATGGTTTCCATCAAAGTTTGTTATTTAACTTAAATAATGGTTTAACAATTGTACTGTTTGGATCAACAAATTATACATAAAAAAATTTATTATATCACTCCTAAAGCCATGAACAACAAAAAGTAAAGCAGCTAAGGCAGGTAAGCTACTAAGTATACCATTAGCAGTTCAGAAAGGAAAAGAAGCTGTAGCGTTGACAGTCAATGTGAGCTTTGGAATTACAAAATTCTCGATTTTTTCATAACAATCCTCTATCATGTCTAAAATTGGCTTTATATGTAAGTGATAGCACATGATATAAGAAATGTTCAGTTAAATTTTCAAATAAAATATAGTTTAATTTTAACGTAATCGTGCATTAACTTGATTTTCAGTGTATTGGCTACAAAGCTAAATAAAAGATAATGTTAAGATGTTTCTTGTGTTTAAAGTTATGTTTGAAATTAAGACTTTGTTTCTATATTTTTCTTAAGTTATTATTTCTCCTTTTATATTATTCTTTATCGTGTTTCATTACACAATCCATCTCATATACTTAAATTTCTAAGTAACATCTCTATTGCACCAATTTTCAGGTTTAGTTCATGAGGTGGTAATCCTTCATAAATATTGTGAAACGTTTCCACCGAAAAATTTACATAAATATTATCCTACGATTTTTCAACTCCTTGATAAGTTGCGTTATCTATACCATAGTAAATTTGAGTTTTTCCAGTTAATTTTTTTTAAAATTTTATCATTTAAACAATAATTTTTTTATATTTGTTCCATATTTTACCACCTCAAATTTTTTTGTCACAATTAAGAAATTCTTTCTATCTCCAAGCTTTTTCCATCGGACCTACATGTCTAGCATTAACTTTTAATTTCATCGAATATTGATTTGCCTTGGTCTTATGATTTTCAATTTTTCTGCATACTCTGTTACTACCTTTATGAATGTAGTCATAAATATATTTTATGCTTTTAAAAGACGCACGGAAATCAACGTTAATATAGCATTAATATTATGTCAAAATAAATTTATCATACGGTACAACCATTAAATTATCGACTAAAATGTTATCTTTTCTCCAAAATTTATATCCTATTGTTAAGAAGTATTATTTATTTTTACACTTGGGGTAATCATCCATTGAGAATAAAGTTACGTTTGTAAGAGGTTTTGGAAAATTTTTGAAACATTTTTTAATAATTACAAAAGGACTTTGTTCTGTATGAGGTCCGTGAAGTATATGTTTAATCACTAACTTTGCAAGTTTTGTATTANGATTTATTTAGGAACTCCAGACTCAAAAATAAAATTGACTAAAACTTTCTGCAACCATTAGAATCGAAAATATAACCAAAACATTAAGTTGAAAAATGCATTTTTTTTTATAAAAAGTAAAATAGCAATTAATGCCTGAATTTTGAATGGTCAGCACTATTTTCCGAGACGTTTTTATTAAAGCCCCTAAGTCTATTTTCTCAGAGACATTTCATCTTGAAAATGTTTCTACATATATCTTTGACTCCTGATGTATGTAGATGAAAGTTTAAAAAGATTTCTAATTTTCTCCTTTGTCTCAAAATTTTTAGGAATGTTGGATACGCTGATAACAATTGTATCTAATAAACCTTGATAACATTTAATTGTACAACTTTTTTGTTTTTATCAAAAATAATGCAAACAGTTATGTTTAATTATTATGTAAGAATAAA
This sequence comes from Copidosoma floridanum, assembly GCF_000648655.2. The sequence goes on from NW_019379701.1 coordinate 420,080, forward strand.
TAAAAATTGTTGTGTTAACCGTCTTTGTCTAACAATGGATTAAAAAAGTAATGTATTTGATCTGTAAAACAGTCTGTATAGATAATCTTGTAAGGTAGTTCTTCGCTTTTATTTGAGAAATTTTTTAAATAACTGGTACTCTCCCCTAGTTTTCTTAACAAAAAAAAATAAAGAAATCACCGTAAAATCGATAAAATAAGATGGTTTATATCTAGTTGTAAAATATCTTTTTGAAGTTGTAATGGGAATTAGTCCATTTACACTCTCTACCCAACCAAAATCCAAAACGTTTAAGTTATAGATGGACTTTATACATATTAATAAAATATAAAACTAATGTTCGATTATGTAACAATATTAATAAATAGCATTTTAAACTGTAAATTTATAATTATGAAATTAATTGAATTGATTCATGTAATTCAATAATTATGTAACGTTTTTATTTNATACAGGAAAATATTTTGGTTTATTACATGCAAGATTTTGTGGAGCGAAGCAGAAGCCCCCTCCTCATGTAAGCCTCACAATCCGTCGCAGTATAACCGACATTTTTTTAGTGTACTCTGTCGACGGATTTTGACCTTTCAGAGGAGATAAAATAAAGAAATCACCGTAAAATCGATAAAATAAGATGGTTTATATCTAGTTGTAAAATATCTTACTATATTATATAGTTAAATGTGTGGGGCATTTTAGATTGTTAGATTTTTTTCACAGGCCTTTAAGAGATTCTCTTCATCCTTCTCTAGTTGGATAGCCATAGTGAGGAGGTCTGTGTACGTTTTCAACATATGGCTCTGTAAAAATTGGCGTAGGGCTGGACGAATGAGCTCGACAGCGATTGTTATTATTGCCTTCTCCGTGATAGTAGCACTGATCCTTTGGACTAGGAGATGTTTCTCTTGTAGGAATGCAGCAACCGGTTCGTTCTTGGCTTGATGTTTGGAATAAAGTTTCAAATGTAACCTTTTATGTATAACTGGACTGTCAAAGCATGCTTGGAGAAGGTCTCCAAACTGTTTGAAGTTGAAGGATAGATATATGTACGCTTGCCACCACTTCTGAGCGTCGTCTTGTAGTCCCTTGGCTGCTGCTTAGGTTTTCTGGGTGTCTAGAATATTGTGGCCAACGAAGTAAGCTTTGCATTGTGAGAGAAAAATTTCTGGATCCCCATGGTTACAATCGCTGTAAGTGGGCGGCTCCGGTAGTTGGATTTGAGCTTTTTGCAAGTGCTTTGTTAGCAACTCCTCAAGGCTAGCCGTCCCGTTATCAGGCATCTCTCTCCATTCTTTTTCCCTTAGTCTTTTTTGTATCGAGCGCCACTAGGTGTTATTCCCCACTTAGAAGGAGTTTTCGTTAATTGCAGGTTAGGTATCTGTCAGTCAGCAATGCTGGTTGACTTTGTCGCATGTCGGATCGGTTGTTAAGATCGATCAATGATGAGAATGCTGGGTTAGAGACTCTGGACAAGGTGAGACAGCTGATTCTACTGAGATCCGAGTTGTCGCTGAAACAGGTGGGTGACTGATCAGTGCCGTGTAGCAAATGAGATGAGTCGGCCGCCAGTGTAGTGGATATTTAATTCCCTCACTTATTGTACGATTGTGTAAGTAGAGTTGATAATGGTAGATGAGGGCAGGTAAAAGAGAGAGAGAGTCGACACACTAAGAATTTAAGTGGTAATATATGATGGTATTTATTATATATATTGAGTGCCCTTGTCATTGCAGTAGCGTAGGTTTTGTCGAGAGAGTGAAGACCTAGGATAGGCTCAAGATTGGGTGCTCCTAGTGCCTCTAGATACTTTTTGCATAGTTTTTTTAAATTGTTGTTACGTCGAAAAGGGCGTAAGAGTAAATTTTATATTTAGGCCTAAGCTTTCGCTCAATAGCCTGGGGACATGATAGGAAGGGTTGAAGACAGAGCACAGAGTTGGGCATAGGGTAAATGATTGAGCAAAGGTTAGCTAGCTACTTGGCCATCGGCATTTACCAGCGGCACGTAATCAGCCATTTGTTTGGAAAAGGTAGCTTAGTTCACCTTAGGGAAGACTATAGTTGTCTGGTCGCCAGCATTCTCACTAGCGACACACAACATATAGCTTCAAGGGTTGGATTGTTAACTAATGCTAGCTGCTTGGCAATCGGCATTTACACCAACTGGCACACAACTTAGCGTGACTTGATTAAAAATTTCTTTATTAATTAAGAGCTAGTCGCTTGGCCGTCGGCATTTACACCAACTGGCACATAACTTAGCGTCACTTGATTTTACTTGATTTGAGTTTTCCCTTTTTATTTTTACCTTACCATCTGCTTGGCTACCAATATCCGGATTGTACGGCACGCAATGGTGGGTTTTACACACACAAAAAGTAAATTAGGTCGCGTTACAGTTCAAGTGATTTTCGGGCTTGGTGGCCCTGGGTACTATAAGTGTTAAGAAAGGAAAGTGACAGTAGTATAGCATGCCGTGCCAGGTCTTGTTGCACATTGACAAATATGTGGATCAAACATCCTGGCTCGAACGTCGCCTTGTTTACGAATGGTGAAGGCAGAGAAAGTAAAGGATAGAAAATAATTATTGAGTTTCGCCGAACGATGTAGATAAATCTGTCAACGTATAAGGAGGGAAAGAGATATAGACTATTTCTAGGGTCTTTATCTTACTCAGTTTCTCCTTTTACGTGTTTTACAAAACATTAGCTTCGGTGCCTGGTATATGCGTGGGTATGTGACGTTTAGGTTGACACGAAAGCGCGGCTTTGCGAGCAGAAAAGGAAGAGGAGGAGAAAAAGAATTTTAAAAAAAGGGTACGTCGAGCTCAGCCTCGATGTAACATTGTATTACGATGGCAATAAATAAGCTCAAAGTTTTGCAAAAAAATACTAGCTTTGCGCTATAGTTCAGTAAGATCCGCTAGGTAGCGTCGTTTATCTACAATCGAAGTCAGGGAGTTTAGTAATAATAGTCCCCAGCAAAATGTTGACTACCATAGTCCTTCACTAGCGGGCGTTCAAAACAGAGCTGTTTGTCGCTCAGCTGGGTACCCCAGCTGCTGACGACTCTCTGTTGCCCTTTCGACTCTGACAGTCTCCAATAGCCATGTGACATACGCTGATCTCCAATGTGGACCGCTAAGATGACCGAGTACCACGAAAAAATGTGTTCTACAGGCATTCTACTTGTTTAAAATAATCCAATGGGGGATTTTGTAAAAAAATTTCAAAAATTGTAGATAAATCAAGTTTAATAAATAATTTGAATGATATTGATTTTTTACTTTCCCCATCAGATAGGCACGATTTTTATCTACGTTTTTAATTGTTTTTCAAAGTTTGGCTTTGACCCCTAGAGGCAAAATCATTTTTGTATTAACATAAACTTATAGCCAACCAATTTTAAGTAGCTTGATGAGATAGAGCGAAATATTGTCTTATTTAAAACATTTAAGAACGTTTTAAGTACTTATAACGGTACCCAAAAGTACTCTCTACACTTCTGCACGTACGTGTACTTGTTAACATAATTAATTAGTTTTTTGTTTATAATGTTTTTTTTTGACGTAAAATATCATTTGTAAAAACTGAGCTCAAATTATCATTAACTATACATAATTACAATCCATTTAATAATTACAATTAAGTATAATATTGTAACATAATTTGACCCACGTACAGCTCGTAGAATTAAAACGTCTATACAACTGAATTTCAGAAATGTGGTCTACCTTGTAAACAGATTTTAATAACTCTACATCCTAGAAACAAAATAATACGCCTAAACAAATTGATACACTTATTTCTGCATAAATTTCTTCGGGTACTGCGGAACGTACATAATTAGTCGTTAAACACATGCTTTACGATTCTCATACAACACTCGGTCTTCGTATGGCTTTTTCTTATCAAAAGTATACAAAAAATTTTCCAAAACCATGTACGAACGTACTACAATTCAAAATACAATGCAAACATACGGTTGTCCGCAATATGAAAAAATAAATCACATATCTGAAAAAAACATATTCACATAACTTGTACGAATGATAAAACTTTAGTAGATAATTAAATGGTTGTACCTTATAATAAATTTCTATTGATACATAAGAAATATATTTATACCTACATTGATAGAAGTATAGTGACAGAGCAGACAATGAAATTCAAAAATAAAATAATGTGCTAGAAGCCATACAGTTATTAAATTAGCTGTCTACTTTGAAAACAAACGAAGACTACTATTCGATAAAAATAATTTTTAAGATAGTATAAAAGTATGAAACGCAACTAACAGCATAGATGTAATTAAACAAGGATGATAATTTTGCAAAATCTAATAAATAGTAGAACATTTCTGAATATTGCAATTTTAATAACAATCTAACAATTTGGTGAAAAAGAGACAATAGAATAAAAGTGTAATGGAAATCATTGAAAAAGGTACTCTAAACAAAATATCCCCAAACAACGAACTTGAACTTATTTTAAATGGAACTAATAGTGCATAATTCTTTGAAAAAATTAAATCATATAGAGATATTAAATACTAGACATTTAAAGATACTGCAACTGCAATAGATTTAATTGATTATAATTCATAAATGAATAATACTTTGGAAAAAGTAATTATTTTAAGGTTTTCTTATTAAGTAAGACAATTTTTTGACAATAAACTGAAATATAGAATTGTACGATAAATCATAAGAATGTTTTCATCAACCTATACTGTAACAAATCAAAGACACAAAAAACCTCATAGTTAGAGTAATACCTTTCAGTAAAGAAATTTTGGACTTACGTGACGAAAAATTACGAGAAGATAATTTGACGACTTAAGATGAAGCTCATTATTTTAGACGGAAATTTTCGTCAAATTCGTCTATTCATAAAAATTATTTTATTTAAGAAACTATTAAAATAAAATTTTTATAGATATTTAAAATTTTTCATTCCTAATAAGTATTCGTTCATATTAGAAAGAATAGTTATCAAATAATGTATGTCCTAAAACATTTGTTGATTTAAATAGTTGTTGGGTTGATAGTATTATACTTACATAACATAATGAGTATACCAGTTTATTAAATAAAAGAATTCGTTAAAAGGTCACTGGGAGAACTGAAACCTGGTACAGCAAAGATAATGCACCGCATGAGGAGGTTAATATGTCATAATAATATTTATATCAATTTCCTAATAAAAATGTTAAACGGTGTGCGTAAAGGTTCAAATCTACATGATCACAGTTTGAAAATAAGTGCAATCGTAATGGTAATTAGAAATTTCAGTATATTAGTCAGTTTATGTAAAGATAATTTATTAGAAATCACTAAATCATTAAAATACAATGTAGAAGGAGGAAGAATTAACCGCGGACCTCACTCGTAGCCCTATTTATCACAAAAAGATAAAATCCATTTTCGCCTCTTTAGTAAAGAGTGTCAAATTTTTCTTAAATTTTACGTACAAATTATTTCAATATACATGTATTTATGTTCTCATTTAATGTTTGATTTCAAAAAAATTAATTTCTCAAATAAATTAATATTTAAAAAACATTCATTT
>NW_019379701.1:442872-474025 GCF_000648655.2 Copidosoma floridanum
AAGCAATTCCTGTCCAAGCCATAGATAACCTTCTTTTTTTTAAACAAAAAATAAAAAATAAATATTTCGTTCAAAATGTTTCAACAGAACCTCCTGGACTATGAATAAAATATAATTTTGTATCACTGTTAACAATTTTATTAAAAATTATTCTTTAATGACTATTAAGGTTAACAAATAAATCCGTACAATTTATTACTAAATCAATTACAGTTTTATTGTCCTTAATATTCTTAGATTTTACTGTTTCATTTGGTTCTGGTAATCCATAATCTTTACATGATTTTTTTTCAACTTTAAAGATTTTACTTAAATGCAATAAAGCATTATTTTGTTTATAGTCCTTTTAATCTTCGATAAAATTTTTTGGAGTGATTCCAAAACAGGCTTACCACAAACGTCTTTAGATATTGAAAATCATGCAAAAAATTTTCTCACTTGATATGGCAGCATAACAGCATAACGTTACAAGCTTCTTCAAATATTTTATACATTTAAGAGTCATGATCAACCTAACCTAAAGCAACAGCAGTATCTCTAAACGTACTGTAATGTATGTTATCAACTGTTTTCAAACTTTCGAAAGGTGCAGCTCCACTCGCTCGATTGAAAATTAATTTAAAAATAAAACGCTAAGAGTCCTTAGGTGACACTATATTTAGTCGCCCTATCGTTAAATCACGTCTAACTCTTACTCTTCTAACCTTAGTCTTTACCGTCGAACTGGAACAGTAATATTTTGGAATATTCATGTATATCATTTTTTTGCGAAACTATCTATTTTATTTTATTTAAACCAAGCCGTTAACGCTGTTTCTAAATTATCTATAGCTTTAAACATATTGTTTTCTTGTAAAACTATTTTGTATTCAATTATGATATGTACTGGTTAGTTAAACACAGGATAGCTTCGTCCACACAGAGAATACTCTTGCAATCTCCATGCTGCTTACATAGGGCTTCAATAGAGACCATGTACATACTCTGATATTTCATTAAAAATTTCTGTGTTGTCTTCTTTATCACTTGTATCTGTTTTTATTATTTTAGACAATGCTATATCTCCACCTTGATAAATTTAATGAAAAATGTACTTTACACTTTGATTGTTTTAAATTGAAAAAAAATATCTTTTTTTCGAAACCAATTCTCGATTAGAATTGAGTTTGTAAATACATTTTGAAACCTAATAAATATAAAATAAGATTAGTTAAATACACCTTTTCGATTGAATTGCAGTGTTGGACCAAAATGTTTTTATAAAAATAATTACCTTATTGTTTCATTAATTATAAGTCTTCGCGAAGTAAAATCAACAATTGGCCAGCATATCCGGTGAAGTCACTGTCGGTCATAAGAAGGTCAGTACAGCGAGTTTGATAGTTTATTGGAAAATATTTTTACTAAACTTCATAATAACTTAGGTGTACTTAAGACAATCGCTGTGCCCTGTAAAAAGTACTCAGTAGTGTAAAACTAAGTAAATATAGTAAATAAATATAATAAGAGTTGTCAGGTATAATTGAATCATAGTGAGTACCTTGAGAGGGGTCCGGAGGGGAGCCTCAAAGTTATGAGGGAAAAAGCTTAGGAGGAGCTAAAGAGGGTAAAGGAAAGTCTGAAAAAAATAGGATGGTTTTTAATGGGTCAAAATAACGGAGAAATATTAGGATTTTCAACTAATTTTGATGGGAGGGGTCGAAAGATATTCAAAAATTTTAAGGGGGGCGAGGGGGGTTGAAAACTGAATTCTGTCTTACAATTTTCAAATATTATATTCTCCTCCTACTAAGTGGTTCATCCCAATAGCGTGCTCACGGAGGTATATTCTCCAGGCCCACTTCTTATACCAAAAGTGAGCTGTTGATTATTCGGGGAATGACCCAAAGACGATATATTCTTTGGCTGGTGGTTTACCTCCCTTTAGCATCGTCTCCACACGCAGAGACTCCAAAGGTTAGAGTCAAGCTACCCACACAGCCAGCTATCCATCAGCAAGACTAATAATAAGGAATGGCTAGAAGTAATATCGCTGGTCCTTTTTAGGGCCACCATAAGTATTAACGTTTTCTAGTAAACCATTAATCTCATCGGTTTTTTAAGGGCCGCCAAAGGTTAAACCATCTTGCCAACAAGTACATTTCTATTACCATTTCCTATAACAATTCATTAACTAAAAAGCTTTATAAAGCCGGCCACTATTAAACCAATTCAGCCATTCACTGGCAGATATCACGAGCAGAATTATTCGTCGCAAGGCTGGGAACCCTGGCAACCGACAACCCTATACTATATTACCCTCTCGACTCTTAGAATTTAAACAGGAATCACCGATCCTTTCCGAAGTCTACACTGGGCGAACCTAACAGTAAATCTATGAAGGAAAAATAAACTTGAGTAAATGGGACATTCTACAACGGGCAACCATCACGAACCAATTTTCGCACCTCAGATTACTACAACAACTAAGCTCTGCAAAAAAAAGGTTCTTTTAACCCCAACATAACGCAAGAAGACGTTGGGAAAGGGCACTACAACTAGCTCTAACGCTTTAGACGTTGTAGTTTTTTTCTCAATCAGTCTGTTACAACAACAAAAGTCACAGAAGATAACCCTGAGGTATCTAGGCACTCACGTTTGCTGGAAACTTCATTTAAAAAGAGTAAAGCTCACTGGTCCTTTATAGGTCCATCAAACGTCGAACTACCTTGCCAACAAATACATGACAATTTTACAAAAAACAGGCTTTAGGGCTCACAAAAGGTTCAACCATGCCTGTAGTTACAAGAGGGCGAGTTGAAAGGAAAACTTCAAATGCTCTAAATGTATACAATCTTAAGCGTCATGAAACTGACGCAAAATATTCATCGAGGTTAAAACAGTAACGTCAAAATCGACAAATAAATAATCCATTACGTAAGATATAAGCTTTTTATTATAACCCTGGCAGTAATCACTTAAATCTTTTAGATTTTTAAACAGGTCGAAAAATACGTATATTTGTATATTTGTTTTTATTGTAGCGATGACAAATAGAAAGAATCCGCTTCAGGACTTAGTCGGTCTAGTAACAAAATTGTAAGAATGGAGGAAACAATTTTTTAAACATACATTTTCTGTCAATTTTTAATCCTTACAGTTTTTACAAGTATTCCATTTCATTTATTATAACGCGAAAAAGTCCAAATCAACGGCCCTTTAGAACCAACAATTATTTAATGGTGTAAGAAACGCACGGTAGTTTTCAGCATCACTTTCTACGGCTTATTATTTTACCAAATAAACTGCATGAATTCCAAACAATAATATTTTTAATAAAGAGTTCAGTTGTTCCGAGAAATGTCAACAATAAATGTAAAAATTTTACTGAAAACATTTTACATTACGTGCCAACACCCTACGGTGCTCCATTTAGTGAGTCTTGGGCGCGGCCGAGATGGGGGGCACTAGTATTTACATAAATTTGAAGTTTTAAGTGATATTTGTGAAGGATTTCCACCTCATGAGCTATATTTAAAAATCAAAGACATCATAATTCTGATTAAAAATTAAAAAATTTCTGACGGTTTTTGTAATGGAACAAGATTACAAATGACAAAATTATTTAAACACAGCCATGCAGCTGAAATTATAACTGGTAAAAAAATTGAAAAATAATTTTTAGTTCCAAAGCCAACTTTGAATACTGAAAATACATCTTTATTACTTTTCGTTCTGTAGCAAATACGATTTCCTTTAGTATTGTTGTATTTGTATTTATTTATTTATTTACATCTTTTTACATACCTCTTCCCCTCACACAACATGCCGTGCGCTTACAATTTTCGTTCTTAAACCTAGTATTATTTTATCTTTCTCATGTACATCAATTTCCCTTCTTTACAAACACCTTTACCTCTCGCTTCCCCAAATTTTCATTATTCGTTAAAATTGTTCCTAACCCCTAACACGTCCTCTCCTTTATTCAAAATAATTACCTCCCCCCCATTTATCTTCAGCGCTTGATCTGGCCACTTTCTCGAAATCTTTAACATACTTGCAAATTACCTCTACCGGATTCCCTTCCAATAGTCTGACCAATCTTTGTCTAATTGCCTCCTCTGAACCTTTTAATCCTACTTCCTCTGCTGTTCCAGGTCACTCCACATTCATTTTTTTCCTCGCTATCTGACAATAAAAGATATGCTGAATACTTTCCTCTCTTCTCTTGCATATCCTGCATGTGCTATCTAAAAAGCCCTTCTGGCCTGCTTAACCTACACTCCCGCATCTGAGCCTCGTCCATTGTTCTTTAACGTTATCCCCCCACACTTTTTTTTCCCAATAATCTTCCGTTCCTAATTTTTGTTTAATATGTTTATAATAATCACAGTACTCCGACCTCTTAATCCTTCCCCAATCTAACTGCACTTCCTGGTCTTCTTTTACTTTTAGCCCATCTGTCATCCTCTTTATCAAATCCCACCTCTCCAGTGTATCAAACATCCCAATTAGCCCCACTCCATAACCTACTTCCTTAAAAGTTTCCGCTACCATTCTTCCCCAACTTGAAGCATTCCCGTTCCCAAGTCCCCTTATCTCCTCCTCCAAGCAAATTTTTGGCCATCTATTGTCTTTCATCTCCGCTATGCTTATCAAATAATCCCCAGCCCTCCTTCTTGTTTCAATTTGCAGAATTTTTCTATTTGCTTCCCTTCTCTAGAGATACGCCGGAGTATTTTCATTTAGCCCCAGTGCCATCTTTACAAACTTTCCCTGCACTTTCTCAATCTGCTCCCACCTTTTCCACCCCCATATTTCAACTTCGTATAAACAACCGACCTTCGCAATTGTATTTAATAGATAAAGTCTTCCCTTTAAACTACCTAATTTTGCTCTTTTCCATACCCCCCACACCGCGTTTATCACTTTCTTAACCTTATTGGTGATTTTGTTGACGTGCATACTCAATGTATTCCTTGTAAAAAACCAGAACCCAAGATATCTATACTCTTTGACCACTTGAATTATCTCATCTCCAAATGTGAATTTTTCGCTTTCTTTTTTCTTACCCCCTTTTCTGAATATCATTATTTTTGTTTTATACGTATTTACTTCCATCCTATTTTTTTCTCATATTTTTGTAAATCATTAAGCATACATTGTAAACCCTCCCTGCTGCTGGCTACTACAGCCACACCATCCACGAATTTCAAGCTCAAGATTTTTTCCCCCCCAATAACTATCCCTCCCTTATTTTTTGCCCTTCATTTTTCCTCCATATCATTAATATATATGTTAAACAGAAACGGACTCAGAAAACACCCTTGCCTAACCCCTTGCTTTGTCTCAAATTTTTTAGTTATACCCTCCCTTGTAATAATTTCATTTATCGTCCTGTTGTGTATGTTTTTTACCATTTCTAAAAACTTTCCCTTAATTCCAACTTTTCTCATTTTTCCGATTAATATTCCCCTATCTATTGTATCAAACGCCGTTTTGAAGTCAACGAAATACACAAAAACCTTCCCCTTATCCTCCTTCAAACTATTACTGATAATGCTATTCAACACGAATATATGATCCCTCGTGCTTCTCCCTTCCTTAAAACCTGCTTGACTCTCGTCAATGATCTCTTAATTCTAGACACCCCCTATTAGTTAACAATTTATATCCCATATTTAATAATGATACCCCTCTATAGTTTTTAACATCATTTTCGTCGCCCACTTTGTAAATCGGAAAAATTCTCGCTATCTTCCATCCCTTGATTATTCTTGCTTCTTCAAATACTCTATTTAGCACCCCCGTTAATTTCTCCAGCCAGTTTTCCGGAAGTTCCTTTAAAAATTTCGCCGTTATCCCATCCTCCCCCGCCGCTTTTTTGTTTTTCATTTTTTTCAATGCCTTCCTCACCTCCTGTTCGAATATCTCTGAATTCAGTTCCTCCCATTCCTCATGAGAGTACCCCCCCTCTCCCCCTCCACCCCTGCATCGCTCAACTTGTCTGCACCCAAGATTTTTTTAAATGTGTAACCCATTCCTCCCCTTTTATACCCCCCCCCTTTATTTTTCCTACTCGGTCTGAACCGAGCTATTGCTTTCCAGAATTCGGTCATTTTCCTGATTTCGTCTACTAATTTCCATTTTCTCAGTTTCTTCTCTTCCAACTTTCTTTTTCTTATCTCCCTCACCGCCCCTCTCTCCCTTTTTAGTTCCGCCTTATCCCCTTCATCTTTGGTTTCCAGCCACTTCTTTAAAGCCCCCCAAACCTTTCTTTCTGAGCCTTTACCTCCTCATCCCATTCTACTGACCATTCACAGTTCTCTCTTCTGCCCTTCTTCAACATGCCTACTCTCTCTCCCACCTTCCACATTGCACCAACCAATGCCTCCCACCCTTCTTGCATACTTTCACCCTCAACTTCTAAGTCCTTTCCCCTATCTGTCATTTCTTTTCTATATTGATCCTTTTTTCTTACCATCCCATTTTAATATTTTTGTTTCTTCCCTTTTCTTTTTCGTCTCCACTTCTTCCTTCCCTCCTCCCCCATAAAGTTTGACCTCTATTGGTAAGTGATCCAATTCCATTTTTATACCTATTTTCAGTTCTTTTATCAAACTACCTTGTTCACTTTCAAGCTCCAATACCAGATCAAGTACTGAACTTCCTCCATCTCCCACAAACGTTACCTCTCCACCCCAATCACCTTCAGTTGCTCCGTTTCTTATAGTCGAATTCCGTCTCCTCGCACATATTTAATAACTTTTTCCCTTCCCTATTCGTCACTTTGTCGTATGACTTTCTACTTTCCTCTTTTTCTCCCTCACTATTAATTTGCCATTCCCCTATACGTGCATTTAAATCACCTGCTATTATCACTTGCTCACCCCTTCGAATTCCCTCCTCCACTATCCTGTTCAATTTTCTTATCATTCCATCGATATTTACATTATTATCCACAACAATTATACACAGTTTTTCATCGTTTCTTAAATCCACACCTAAAAACACCACTCCATAATCCCATTTCCCAACTTCCGCTTTTTTAATAGACTTCTTGATACCTACTAGTACACCTCCTTTTGCTCTTCCTTTTTTATTTTCTCTTGTAGCTGCACACGCTGTTCACTCATAACTTTTGTCTAGTCTCCCAAACCAACCTGATTTATTACCTTTTTCTAGCCATGTTTCCTGTCACGATATAATATCAAAATTGTACAAGTATTTTTTAATTGTGGCAATTTTCTTCATACCCGCTATATTCCAGGATAACATTCGAAGGTCCCTTTTTTCTTTTCCCTTCCCTCTATTGACGAAATGTCTGAATTTATTCTCCCCCACTCTCCATTATGCCCCCCTTTTCCCCCACCCAATTGTACCATATACCTTGAATTTTTATTTTCAAATACTCCACCTGAATTTTCCTTCCCCTCTCTCCCTCATACCTTGCCACTTCCTCGATCCATCCCTGTACCTCTTTCTCTCCCTCCATGTAATCATCCTCTATCCATATGTCAATACCCTTCAGTCTTTTCTTATTTTTTATAATCTGCGTTTTATTTCTCAAAGATCATAAACTAACTACTAACGCACCTCCTATCGCCTTGATTTTTTAAATTTCCGCTACAACGTTCATATAATACACCTTTTATTTCGCTGCCTATGCCATTTTCCACTGTTCTAAATCCCCTCATCATTATATTATTTTTCCTCCTCTGTCTCTCTAATAACTCATACTTTAGCTCGCTATGCGACAACGCGTCTGGATTACTCGGCCATTGGTCTCTTTTCATTAATTCCTCTCTTTAACCTACCCACTTCCCCACACCTGCCTCCTGCGAACTCGATTGCACTGTATTTTGCACATCTCCCTCCTTGTCTACCCCCCTCCCCCTCTGCATCTCATCACGGACTATATGATTAGCTATCGACCTTTTTAATTGATCCAGCTCACTTTTTAAACTGTCCATCACACATCTCTCCCCGTCCCTTTGTTTTTTTAACTCTACAACTTCACACATCAACCTCTCACGCACTACAGTTTCACGCTTTAATTCTGCCCACACGCTGCTTAGCTCTGTGATCACCCTGTTTTTTTCCCCGATTACCAAAGCTAAACTTTTTTCCAAATTCTGAACACGCACTATTTACTTATCTACTGCACCCTCTACGCTGTTATACCTTCGCTTATCATTGTCGCTCTGCTGCTTTTCCGACGTGTCCCTTTGATGCTGTATTTTCTCCTGCGCCTTCTGCTGCGAACCAGATGCCGTCTCCTCTGCTGCCCTCTGCTGCTCTACCTCTGTAACGGCTCCTACCATTTTCAGCCTTATCGACGATTGACCTTCTTTTTCCTTACCACTTCTCTGTACCGTCTGTTCCCTTGTGTCGGTAATCAAGCTCTCCGCTTCTTCCGTCATCAGCGTTTTCTCTTGTTTTTCCTCACTTTCTTTGACCTCTGATGCCTTTTCTTTCACCCTATCTTCTTTACATCCCTGTTCCAGACTTCCCATCGTTGATTCTCTTCCCTTTTTTCTCGTTCCCCAGCTGTTGACTCCCTTTCTCCTGTGCACCGTCGTCCCCTTCTTTCCTCACAGGTGAGTGCTGTACCTTATTCCTTCTACTCGCCGCAATCTCAAATCTAGTACTTCCGCACTTCAAAAAGTTTCCCATGATGCTCCTTTCCTCAAGTTCTTTTTTTCCGTTGCCTCTTTTCTCGGCCGACCCCTACCTCTCTTCTCTATCTCCACTGGCGTTATCAACATTCCTTCCTACCCAGCTCCTCTCTCTACCGGCTTGTCCGCCATTTTTTTTTTCTATCTGAGTCGCTGGCTCTACCGAACTTATTTCCTTTCTTTTCCTGGCTTGCGCGCGTATTTACTTAGAATAACACCTGTCTGAATAGATCTTATCACTTCCTATTCACTTTTCTTCCACTTTGAACCGCTGAATCAACTCTTTTATGTGGAGCTGCCTCCGCACACGTGTTACCCCTACGACCGCGCAACCCAACCTCCCGATTTCCTTTAGTATTATTATGTTCTATGACTATTGATAATGAATAAATAAATCTTAAGGCCAGAGTTTCGACAAAACTGGTTTATGTTAAAAAAAAATTTATTCTCTTATGGTCAATTATGTGTCACTTTATCAAGATGCAAAAGACAAAATAAATAATCTATTTAAATCTATTATGATGATAAATAATAAATAAAAAATATTGATTTAGAAGAACTTTTTTCTATTTAATTAAAAAAATTTTACTAAATAATTTCATTTTCAAGTTTTCCTGAAAATATCATCAAGATTCTAATGTAAAACAAAACGTTTTCTTTTCAAAGTAAAATATTTAAACTCATAATTGAGTAGTTTACGACAAATTTTTCTTGAAATAAATTTAAATTATTTTAAAAGCTTTGTGGAACGTAGGACTAACGTCGAGAACCAGGATTAAGATATTTAAATAGTTTCTTAATTCTATATTGTATCAGTATAAATTTTTTAATGTAGTAAAATGATATTTTCTTAATATTATGATTAATATACTTTTTGAAAATCTATTAAAAAGGCACTAGCAGGACATTAGCATTACTCCATTATTGGTATGGAAATTTGCTACATATATTTGATTCATGTGAATTGTACATGATCGTTTTACTTCAGATAACAAAGAAACGTAACGAATTTTAATGAAAGTTTATACCTATTGCTTAGAGCACTAGAAAGTTTTTTGAAAATTAAGACTTAACTATAATGAAGAAAAAATTAACTGATTATGTAGGGGGTTGGTAAAGGCTTAAGGCTTATTTTTTGGTTTTCGTTTAGAAGTTCAGCAAGGCAATGGGAAACTTATGGATTTTTTGGAAAATTGTGGTGCTCAATGAAGACCTTTGAAGTTTTTTAAAGAACTGTGGGTGGTCAGTGGGTAATTTTTTCTATTTTGTTACCAAGACGTATAACAAATCCCACAATTTTTAGACGACCTTTAGGTTAAATTAACAATCAAATAGCATTTTGAGAACGTAAATCCGACAAAAAATTAAGAGAACTAGATATAATAATATAAAATGAAGTGTCAATGATTGCAAAGAAAGCTTTAGAAATAGTGGATTGAACATTAAAAAATTTTTGTGATAAAGATTTACCTTTTGAGGAAGAACAATAATATTAGGCGGCGATTTGAGACAAATTTCACCAGTTTAAAAAAATAACTTCCAATCAGCTCTTATAGAAGAAACTTAAAAAAACTCTCATTTATGAAAAGTCTGTAATATTTTAAAACTAAAAAAAAATCAAATATCACCAAATAAAAAATTATTTGCATTTTTATTAGATATAAGAGAAGGTAAAATTGATTCGCTTACAATACCATATGAATGGAAAACGTAAGATTTTTGCAGTAAAATTTTTGATAAATTAATATATCTTTCATAAACTGAGTTATTTTGATATCACATTACAAATACACTTAATTATTAAACAATAAAGTCATAAACACTATGAAAGGAACTGCTACATCCTACTACAGTATTGATTATGCAGTAGCATAAGGAACAGAGAATCTGATGAAAATTTGAAGTTAATTTTTTAAAGTTAATGTTTTAATTGCAATTTATGCGCTAAGGAATTGTTGGGACATACGCAGCACAAGTGGTAGGGTTGCCGTTACCTAACATATACTAGAGCAGAAGATGCATGAAAGTAGTGCAGTAGCTGTACTGGACTTGGGCAGCAGCTGCACAAGTCTTCTAGTGAGCGCATCAAGCCAGACGTGTGATGCAACAGCGACACTTTTGATTCGGCCATGGGATGATCTTATATCGAACAAGCATGAGCATTTTTATTGCAATGAGTGCATTCAATACTTGATATTGCATAAGTTATTTACAAAAATTAGTAAAAATTGGATAGGGTTATGCAAAAATTACTTAAGTATGGTACTTTTTACTAATATCATAGCCTCATTGGTATTTGCTGTATTCTGCATGAGTACCAAAATTACTTATGGTATATAAATCCAATATAAATATGGAGAAAATTGAGAACGAATATCTACCCACCTTATATCATGCTTATCAAATTAAATAAATCAACGATTTTTAGTAAGTGGCTTAATTTTACCTATAAGAGCTATCCTTGTAACTGTGGCGACCTTTTAACTTTGGAGAACTCTTAAATGAAATGCAAACTATCAGTTTACAGGTTATGTATTTTAAAAATATAACTTACCGCCAAAACAATGCAACAGTTCTTAAGTTAAGTCATATTTGTTGAGGAAATCCTTCATTTCTTTTGAATTTCTTTAACATAGGTACAATAACATGTATATTTAAGATTGTTATTTACAACTTATGCTATCTTGACACATGGATACACTGCATCGCATTACACCTGATGTATTCATATGCATGTATTATATACTCTTGCTTGCATGATGAGTTAGGATTGCGTACATCAAAATAGAGCTTCTACTGCATAAGTGACTAGAGTGTCAGTTACCCCGTAATACTATAGGTCACTACCACCCTACTCTGGAGATCATGCCCTCCCTGACTAGTGCAGCTGCTGCACGAGTGACTGAGGTAACAGTTGTAAGGGCATTTTGTGCGTTGTATGCACATGCTTCGGCAGAGGATGTCCCAATAATTTCTCAGTGTGGAGGCTTACTACTTCATAAGATGAAATTGAAAAAAAATGAAGTAGTAATATTTATAATAAATTTAAATACAATAGCAGGACATTAGCATTACATCATTGGTGGCATGAAAATTTGCTATATGTTTTATTCATGTGAATTATGCATAACCATTTTATTTCAGATAACGGAGAAACGTAACGAATTTTTTAATAAAAGCTTATACCTATTGTGTAGGTCATTAGAAAGTTTTTTAAAACTAAGACTTTACAATAATAAGAGAAAATATTATCTGATTATGTAGAGGGTCGGTAGAGGCTTATTGATGGGTTTTTTTAAAAATTTAGCAAGGCAGTGGAAAACCTGTGGATTTTTTGGAAAATTGTGGTGCTCAATAAGGGCCTTTGGAGTTTTTCTAAGAACTGTGGGTGGTCAGTGGGTAATTTTTTCTATTTTGTTACCAAGACGTATANTCAAAAATGAAAACTATTGTCTGGCAAAAAAAATTTTGAAATCTAGCAATATTTGTGATAAATACCGACGTCGTCATCATATCATTGTATCAAACATAAATGTATTTAAGGAAGTATCATTGATATGAAAATATATATAACAGCTTTAAAATATTTAAAGCTATTTCATTTTCAGATATTGAGTTTTTAAATGTAAGTATTACATGTTAAGGTACAGAGATTACTTTGAAGTAATAGAACACATAAGAAGAATTCATACAAAAAACGATTATACATGTAACCTTTTTGAAAAAATAATTAACCATAAAAAAAATTTATTAGAACACTTGAACAAGCACAAATTTCAAAAAATCCATACATGTGACGCCTGCCACAACAGTTACAAAATAGTTTATTACTAAAAAAGGCACCGCTTAACATAGGAAAAAGTCATCAACAAAAATGTTTGTCAACAATGTGAAAAAGGATTTTGTAGAAAAGTTGCTCTACAAAGACTCTTGAATAAACGAAAAATCATATAAGTGATTGTTAATCAATGTACTTTGTCGATTAAATAAATGCATTAAACTGTTGTGAAATATGGATGTTCGTGTATCATTTAAAAAAAAAAAAGGTAAAATGTCGGGAAGGGTGGGGAAGCCTAGGAAAGGGTGGAGCAGGGTGGAAAAGCAAAATTCAATTACTTTAAGTATCTTAATCGGAAATATCGCATAAAACTTATAATTTTATAATTGTTTAAATAGTTTGGTTAAAGAACAGATTTTGTAATAAAAATCTGAAACCCAATGTCATCACTCTTAAAAACTATATTTGTTGCCAGTTAAAAAAACCTTTGTCCTAATATTTACTTGAATAATTTGTTTAAACAATTGTTCTTCACAAAACAAATATCAGATTATTTACGAGAAATCTCAAAACCGTAGATGATACGTGCCACTTGTGCTACATATATATGATCAGAATATTGTTCCTAATATTATTATTATAACCATGATTATTATTTTTAATATTTTAACTATCACCGCTACTAATATTAGCATTATTACTAGCAGCCCCCCGTCTCGGCTTCGCCCGAAACTTACTATATAAAACACCGTAGTGTTGACATGTAATGTGAAACATTTTTAGTTAGAAATTTTACACATATTCCTGATACATCCCAGAACAAAAATCTTCTTATTAATAACATATTTTTTCGGAATCCATGTAGTTTATTTGGTCAAATAATAAGGTGTAAAAATTCAAAAAAGTAATTATGCTAAAAAGTACCGTGCGTTCTTTATGCCATAAAATAATCGGTGGCCGTGAGAAGCCGTTGATTTACAGTTTCTCCCGTGTAATTCACGAAAACTTTTTTTTTTTAAAGCTGTTAAGATTTTAAACCCCCAAAAAATTTATGTTAAAAAAAAATTTTTTTCTCATATCTCACAACTTTATTACTAGAGCAACAAAGTTCTGGACCTTAAACCCTACATTTTTATTGCCACAAAAACACAAATACATTTTCTACTAATTAAAAAATCTGAAGGAGGATCTTTAAAGATTTCAGAGATTGCTGTGAGGGTACAATGAAAAGCTGATCTCTCACGTAATGGACTCTTTAGTTGTCGATTTTGACGCTGCTGTTTCAATCTCGATAAATTTTCTGCGTCAGTTTCTTGACGCCTAGGTAAAATTGTATTTATTAGATACACTTGAAGTTTTTCTTCCAATTCACCCTCTTGCGACTTTTGGCATGCTTAAAATTTTTGTCACCCCTAAAAGCTGTTTTCTGTCAACCTTCTCAAGTTGTAATATATTTGTTGGCAAGGTAGTTCGACGTCCGATGGCCGTAAAAAAGACTGGTGAGCTTCTTTAGTTAACTCTTTCTTGACTGCAGTTAACAGCAATTGTGACTGCCTGGATACCTCAGGGTGATCTTCTCTGGCTTGCTGTTAAAGACCCAGACTGATTGAGAGAAAAATTACAAAGTCCGAAGCTTTGGGGCTAGTTGTAGTGCTCTTTCCCAACGTCTCTCGGTATAACGTCGAAGACGTTGGTGTCTACAGCACCTTTTTTATTTGTAGATTCAGTTGTTTTGGTGATCTTAGGTGGGGAGATTGGTTAGTGATACTTGTCCAGTGGAGGATGTCCCGTTGGCTCAAGTTTTTTTTCCTTCATAGCTGTTATAGGTTTGCCCAACGCAGACCTTGGAGAGGATCAGTGATTCCTGGTTGAATGCTTAGAGTCGAGAGGGTAGTATAGGGTCGTCGGTCACCAAGTTTTCCAGCCTTGCGAAGAACAACTCCGCAGGTAACGTCTGCTAGTGAATGGCTGACTTGGTTTAATAGTGCCCGTCTTTAGTTAATTTAGTCTTTTAGTCGACAAATCGCTTCCGAAAATGGTAATAAAAATGTATTTGTTGGCAAAGTAGTTTTTACTTAGGTGGATCCTATAAAGAACCGATGAAATTGATGGTTCAGTAGGGAACGTAAATACTTATAATGGCCCTAAAAAGCGCCAGTGGTGAAACTTCCAGGCTATTCTTTATTATTATTTCTAATGATGAAGAGCTGGCTACGGGTCGCTTGTTTCTTACCCTGGGAGTCTCAATGTACGGAGACTGTGATGGAGGGAGGTACGCCGCTGACCAAAGAATATTTCGTCTCGGGTCGTTCCCCGGATAACCAACCGCTCATCGTTAGACGGGAAGATGTGGGTAAGCGCGTTGAGGACGCGACGACCAAGAAGGTAGCCGTTGTGGCTGCCCGTGCCCTTCAGAGCTCAGAGCTGTTTTCCCTTGCTTACATTTGTAGCCACAAATTCTCTAACTGCACCAGGTGGGATGGTGGGACTGCCATACGTCTCTGAAGAGTTGGTGCAGATTGTGCTCTGGCTAGATATGTCTCCTGGTATTGTGGCAGAGACGGTATCGGTTGAAATTAATTTTTTTTTTTTTGATCGCACTCGTCGAGATTCAGGGTGAATGGACACCTAGGTCCCTTCCCCCTTAGAGAAGAGTGTCGTCCGTAACCGGGATACCCAGCTGCAAGACTATCATCAGCATTCTCTACACAGCTTGTTGAACTGCCGAAGCACGACTGCATTGCTGTCGAGACGCTCCAGCGTATTATGACCACACTTATTTAATTCTGTTGCAGGTAGCCTCAATTTTATGTCGTCGCCTTCTAGCGGATTTTACTGAAATAAAGTGAAAAGCTGGCGTATTTTTGCAAAACTTTGAGCTCATTTATTGCTATTGTTATTAAATTTTTTAAGATAAAAACTATACTAAAAACATCTTGGAAGTATCATGAATTAGTGTGCAAAATTTCAGCAAAATTCGGTTCAGTAGTTTTTGCGGTCAGCGATTACAACGGTTTTAGCGAGTTTGTTTTATATATTAGTAAGATTACTATTACTATTTTTATTATTTCAATTACTACCATTATTGATATTATTGATATTATTACAACCAGTAAAATCATCACTTTTTCTTTCCTTTATTATTAATTAATTGTGTTTACTCTTTTATTAACAACTGGTAATGTTTTAGCAATAACGTTTAGTTATACCAGCTGTAAAGAGAGATGGGAGGAAAAGTATGAAATTATCTCCCCGAATTGTGCAAGGACGTGACCTAGAAAACACGTTTTTCTATTCAATTATCGCTTTTCCGGGTTGGCACTTGGGACCTTTTCTCAATACCCCAACTCTGCGTTACGTAAGAAAGGCGACTCCGAATTGACGTGTGCGAAACCGTATATAAGGCCCGGAGTATCCTACACTAGCCAATCTCAATCTCAATCAATCTCACCATCCTTGACTCTCTTTTGGTCTAGGTCCTCTGCTTGACTCATTTTGGTCAAGTTTCCTATACTGCTGCTTTTAATTGTCGGCTCTCTTCCAATATTATCCTCGATCCCCTCAGTTGAGGTCCTTTGGCTTTCATACGTCACTCAATTCATAATTACAAGTCAATTTGGGTTGCTGTCAACAATTGGTAACCAATGCACAGTAAGTACAAATTAAAACCTAGAAAATCTTTTCAATTTCCTGCTACGTGCCCATCCTCACAAGTAGCCTTTCTGAATCACACGGGCTGCTTGTCATTGTGCAAAAGAGCAAGTGAGTTTATCTGCTAACGTGTAACTTTGCACCGTCTTGCGAGAGTGGTTGGCATGTGGTTAAGCTTCCCTCACGTACCTGACCACCTCGCACTGCGGCCTACTTTTTTCTATCCAACTGCTACACGAGAGATATTGGTAAAAAAAATCTCGAGCAATTAGCGAAAGCGTAGCTCATAACCTTACGTATTATGCCGACGTAACTCCGTACCCTTGCTTGGTGTATCAGATCTGAGATAGATCTAGTATACGGATCAACACAGATATTTAAGTTATATCATCGTATCTTTCACAATAAATATAATTCTTAACGTAGTATATGTAATACGAAATATTCATATGCAATACACGTTATTTTTTAAAGTATGAAATCATATGACTCATAATTTAAGACTAAAAATAAACTGTTAACTTTAAATCATACATTTTTTTTGAGACATAGTATTTGGGGTTGGCGCGCGAAGCAGAACTTATATATATATATGGTAATGCTCGAAGTAAAGTGGTTATATTAACTAACTGCTTATTCCTGTATCTTAAGTTGTTTGTCACCTTATCCTCAGAAACTACCTGTAGACATTACATTGGCGAAAATCGGAAGCGTGTGGTGACCGTGTAACGGACAAAACAAAATGTTCAACAGTAAACCGATGGAGTCTGTCAGTCGAGGAGTGGAAGCAGTTCATGTCAGATGTTTTACAAAAAAAAAGAGGAAAATCAGGAAGTACAGCAAAGGCTGAAGGAGGAGGGAAGACGACTGGAGGTAGCGAGACATTTGGCGGAGTTTGTGGGTGCCGGAGTCCAAGAAAGAAGGCAGCCAGTGGAGCCGAGTACAGTTGTGAGAGGAACGATCGGGAATGTTAACGAGTTTGCAACAGACGACGACTGGGTAATCTGGTATGAGCGCTTTGAGCAATACAATATTGAAAGATCAACGAAGTGTCCTTGCGAAATCGTGTACCTCTATTTGTAACACTCCTTGGAAAGGGCGCATACATCCCTTTGAGGAGTTTGCTTGCCAATTCTTCTAACTTTGTTTCCGCCGGATGAGCTGGCGTGCATAATGAAGCAGCACCTACAACCTACACCTTGCGTTATTGTCGAACGCTATAAGTTTAAAGAAGGCTGGGGAAAGATCGTAAGGCATGCGTGGCGAATTTAAAAGGTTATCGACCCACTGTGAGTTTGAGCAGAACCTAGAGGACAGTTTACATGACCAGTTTGTGTGGGGGATATCTAGTAATGCTGTTATAAAGAGGTTGTTAGGAGAAAGCAATTTGACCTACGCAAAAGATTGCGAAATTGCAGCATCCATGGAGGTGGCAAGGGGAGATGCGGTGGCGATGCAGATGAGATCAGAAGTTGGCACCATTAAGTATATTAAGGACAAGGTAACCAAGAATATGAGTGTGCATAGTGGTAAGCCCAACAGATAAACCGTTTGTTTTTGTTGTGGGAAGAGCGGCCATCGTAAGTTGGACAGTCAATTCCAAGAATATAAGTATAAGAAATGCGGCAAAATGGGACATTTACTAGTGATGTGTAGACAAAGGGGAGAGATAGGATCGCGTAAACGAGGTAGAGAGCGTGCATAAGGGGTAGACTGAAAGACAAAACTGTGTAGAGGATGTGGAACCACAAAATGAAAACGCCAAGCCATTGTTTTACATGCACGGTGGTAGAAAGATGTGTGAGAATGTAAAATTGTTGTGTGGGTTAACAGAGGTAGAAGGTAAGTCTATGTTTTGAGATTGATACGGGTTTGCTGATTTCAGCTGTTTCCGAGAAAGTGTACAAAGAACATATCGAATTGCGTAGGCTTCCGGTGGTTTAGACGTTGCGAGTAGTCAAAACATATCACGAACAGCGTTTAATTTCGTTATGGATGATTTATTAATGAAAACGTTAAATATTTCAATACAGCCGTAAAACTCGATCAGTTCGATATTGCATGGAAGTCGGATATGGCTGCGTGTGTTAGAAATAATTAACAAGACCTCTAGGGCTAAAATTAGTTTAAGCATTAATTTTTTTAAAGAAACAAACAAGATAAAAGATTATTTAATTAGTAATTGTAAAGCGATATTGTCTAAAGAAATTGAACTACATACAGGGAGACGTTTCACATTATATATAAGGCCTTGATAAGTGACCGAGTTTTGTAAGGTGCGCTCGGTGCCATTTGCCATGCAAAATAAGGTAGAATGTGAGATTTGCAGGTTAGAGGCAGCGGGAATTATCGAGCCGGTAAAAAGTAGCGAGTGGGACACATCTATCGCACTCGTACTTAATGCTAACGGTCAGATTCGTCTGAGTGGGGAATACAAAGTTTTGCTAAACCCACGCCAATTTGTTGATAAATACCCCATACCACGAGTTGTTCATTTGGTGTTAAAGCTACAAAGGAAAAAACGTTTTCCTAAGGTAGACCTGGCCATGCGTATGAACAAATAGAACTCGATGATTTGACGACAATAACTACACATGAGAGTATGTATGGATATAACATACTCTCGGATGGCATGGCATCAGCGCCGGGCCTATTCCAGAGGGAAATGGAAAGAGTGTTGTGTAAACTTTCGAGAGTAGCGCTATATTTTGCTAATGTCATTGTATCGGGTAAAGCAGGCGAGGAGCATTATGTGAAACTGCTGGTGGTGCTGCAACGATTTTAGAGAGTGGTCTGATAGTATAGGTAGAGAAATACGGGTTCGCGCAGCGTAGAATAAGATTTTTGGTGTACTTGCTAGACGATAAAGGATTGCGAGTAGATCCAGAGAAAATTAATCCAATAATTAATATGACCCCCTACTAATGTAAAACAGCTGCAGATTTTTATCGGTGCCCTTACATATAATTCAAAATTTATTAAAAACTGAAACGATTACGAGCCCGCTGTATGATTTGTTGAGGAAGATGTAGAATAGCGTTGGACGCCAGAGAAAGAAAAAACCTTTCAAAGTGCAAAAAATAGTTTAATCCAGCATGGTGTTTTAGTTCATTGTAATTCATAGTTACCGGTCAAAATATCGTATGATACTTCACCGTATGGTTTGAGGGCAGTGCTATTCTACGTTTTACCGTCGGGCAAATGCAAGCCTGTCGCTTAGTACCTTGAGCCGAGCCGAGCGAAACTATACGCAGCTTAATCAGGAGACTTTAGCGTTGGTTTTGGCGTGAAATCATTTCACCATTGCGTGCATGGTCGGGATTTTGTGCTTGAGACAGATCATAAGCTACTGGCGTACATCTTTAGGAAAAAGGGCGTTCCGGTGATTGCAAATAGTAGGGTGCAGCGAGGGCCGTTTTTTTGTCAGGATATAATTTCGATGTCAGGTACATCAAAGGAATAGAGAACCATCCGGCAGATGCATTGTCAAGAGTCTTGACTAGTCTTGAATCATGCAGCGCGGATAACGAAGGATACAATTATTTGAATTTTGTGCAAGATGAATCGAAACTTGTTTATGTCGACGTTTTTCAGCGTAAAACGTTGCGTGGCATAATCTTAAGACAGGTGCGGATATATCTAACTTGAGGGCGAACGGAAAATGTAGCAGAAAGCCTCAAACTGTATAAGAATAGGCACCTTAAATTAACATTAGAAAGCGGCTGCACTTGGTGGAGCCATCGAATTATCGTCCTAGATGCGCTTAAGAAAAAAGTTCTCGAGGAGCTCCATGGCATCCACTTGGGCATCGTAGAGATGAAGTTGCTGGCTCGGTCGTACGTCTAGTGACCCTAAATAGATAAAAATATTGAGACCAATGTTAAACTGTGTGATTTGTGTATGCAATATAATCACAATCTACCACGTGCCACACTACACGTATGGAGGTGGCCGGACGTGCCGACGTAACGCATTCATGTAAATTTCTGTGGTCCCATGGGGTGCATGTATATTGTTATCATGGATGCGTATTCAAAGTAGATAGGTATACGGGAGCCTTCAAATATTAAGGCAGCAACTACGATCCAAGAGCTAAAAGAATATGAAGTGTGTGAGGACTTCCAATAACGGTGATAAGCGATAATGGCCCAATATTTACACCAAACGAATTTCAGTCTTTTCTGAGAAGTAACAATATTGAGCGTTCCAGGTTGGCTCTGTATGACCCACCTTCGAACGATGCAGCCAAAAAAGCGATTAAGACCTTTAAAGAAAAATTTTAATTGTTAATTAAAACACTGTCATAATATAATTCACTTTGTATTTCTATTATCACGTGGCCCTATAGTGCACTACAGAGTGTTCATTAGCCCAGCTCCAGCTGGGCTGGGAACTCCGAACGCGATTGGAAGCGATAGATGCATCGGTTCAGATTAGAGTGAAGAGAAAACAAGATAGGCAAAAGCAGTGTTATGAAGGTAGCCAAAATCGAGTGACTTTAACGAGGACTAGATGATAATGATCAAAGATGTTATTGCGAATCAACGGCACCAAGCTGAAATTGTTGATAAATGTAGTGCAGTAACTTACCATGTTAAATTAAACGATGATCAAATTCGGAAGAGACACGTCGATCAGCTATGTACACGGCAAGAGGCGTTACAGCCAACCGTTCGTCCAGTTAAACGCGTTGTATGTAATCATGTAACCACGGGCATTCAGGGTGAGTTCACGGAGCCAATGCTCTAGGAAGCATAATGTGGCGAGCAGACGCTTGCGAGCGTCGATTTAGGGATAAGGAGTGAGCCACGATGCTCAGAGAGAGTACGAAAGGCTACAGAGCGATTCCAGTTATAGCGAGACGTTTTTTTTAGTAAGTGTGGAGGAGTGCTGTATATCGGTATCCGGTGCCTAATATGACTGAAGCAGTGTGTGTATATGACTGAAGAAGAGCCCTGATAGCGTGAGCCACACTTGGCTATACAGATGTAGTGTAGTTGCTATACAGTAAGTGGTGTGTGGAGGGAAAAAGACGTGGGTCAATATTGCGTGGGAAGTTGAGTGAAGGAGGAGTAACATGCAAAATCCACTTCTGTTACACATTTTCTTAAGGTCACTAATCTGAAATCGTTGATTTACTCTCACGCATAACGCTCCTATAGAAAATATAACTTCAAAAAATTATTTAGAATATTAAAAACATAATTTCGATGTGAGGGCTGTTGAACAGAGCACGCAAGGGGGAAAGCATTTATCAAAAGCATTGTACACATGTATGAGTTTTCGAGTGTTTCAATACTTTTACACTGCGCACGTCTCGTAGTCCAACTATTCAACTTCGTATCGATGAAGCGTCATTATATATATAGATGCTACTATATTATTTGAAAGTTTTTTGTTGTTAGCGGTTCTATTTAACGTTTAACTGTTGTTTTTTAAATAAAAAAATTTTGTGTACATTAAAGCACCTGAAATGTTTTGTGGTTTTCTGTTGTCTATACAATCAAAACTTTGTGCAATTTAAATGAAAGACCACTAACTGTAATTTCCATACAAAAATGTGTAACGTATTATGGTTTTTCTAAGGTTATTACAGATATAGTTATACATAAAATTCCATCTGATTTTTTTAGATTAGTCATGTGGCAGCATCCGTTGGGATAATTAAGCTTTGGTTTCCATGTCATAACGATAAACTCATGATTCATCACAAATGGTGATCCTCTGAAGTAAATCTAGGTCGTCATGGACCAAGCCCAACGTCATTGGTTACAATCAAATAGAACGAGCCAATTAATATTTTAAGGTTCTTAGCATCTTTTTTAACGGTGATAAGACTATTTTTTGCACTTCATCAATATTTTTGTCTGTTTTTAACGTATTCAGGCGTTTGGTACGCTTTTTGTCGTTGACATTTTTTCAGCCATCTAAGAACATTTTGTACTACTGATGAACGTTGTTTTTTCCAAGGTAGACAGTTACAAAATTTTATATGCATGGATTCTTCAATTTGAATTTTAGAATAATCATTAATCAAAGACAAGCCAACACACATCCAAGCAAAAAAGCTGTTAAAAGTTAACTTAACATTAAAAATGGCTGCTATTAACAAAATTCATGACGATCATAGTACGAACATAACATTATACAAAAATTTTAATTGAATACACGTAGCCCGCGGATATTTAAAATTCACGATAGTTTTTCAAACAGACCTTGTATATAACTATCATTGGAAAGTTATGCTTACTGTTTGCGCAAGTACGATTTTATCCTTATAATTAAGATTCCAATTTTTTTTCAACACGTCTGCACAAGTTACCCTTTATAAGCACGTACACATACACACATATAGACCCACGCATACATATTAGCAAAATTTCAGAGCAGTGTATGTTTTTTATGCTGTAATTTTCTTATAAACATTATACTTATCGACAATTTTAAAGATACAAAGTAAAGCGTTTTTCAGTATTAACTAGCAAAATAATGCAAAGTTTTTACACTTTCAAAATGACTAAAGTCAATGAGTATAGCTAAAGCGCTTTTAATGCATATATTTTTTTAAATGATAAAATCTGTTGTTACAGAAGTGGCGTGTCTATTCATGAATTTCAAATTATTAGTAAATATAGTTGTAAACAACATAAGCGATTTCATGAGAAAAAAAGAAAGAAAAGAAAAGTCTACTATTTTTGTAATAGTAACAAATCTGAAAAGTTTTCTATGTATTGTTATCTATCACATTGAGAAAGAACATTTAATCTTATGTATCAACAGCTGTTTTCTTCTATTTCTGAAACCTTCTGTGAATTGTGTAAAAAATTATTTTATTCACAGTACCTACAGGATCACACAATTTCTACATATAAACAAATTTTATGCCACTTTAGAGTGTAGGACCTAGCTAATGCCTGATTTTAATTTCTGAATGAATAGTAAGCAAATAACTTATAATTAAAAATCACCGTGATCTATAGAAAACAGCCTTCGTAATACATTGCAAATTGTTTCTCAAAACTAACGATGTGCTACTAGGAAGAAAATGAAACCGAAATGTCAGATTTTCAATAAACGTGTGATTTGGGTTCCTGTGATTATTTAGTGAAATTTTTTCGAGAACACATTTGATTTTTGAAACTATACTACTGAAAATACCACTTTACGACAATGGTATTTACTGCACTCATATCAATCAAGTTTGCCCACAGCTCTGGTAAAAAACTGTTACTGATATGAATGATATGAGTATTACTGATGAGACCAAACCGTCTTTTGCAGATGGAAGACGATTAATTATGCCTGTAAATACGCATGTCACTTAAATGCTCTTTTTAAAAATTATATGTTGATTAGTACTAACTGAAGAAATTGTCTGTTATGATTTTTAAAATCAACTTGAATTATTTTAAGATAAAAATATAAATATATCTTATAAGTTCTTTTTTGTAAATCGCTAAAAGTAATGTTTATTTCAAAGTAAAATTTTGAACTCATTTCCGTGAACAATAAAATCACTTACACTCACTGATATTAAAAAGAATGACTGAAATGAAAATGGTTGTAATCTTAAAATTGTACTTCTTGATTCTCCTTGTACAATTTACGTTTGTATAAGCTTTTGTATAATGATATACTTAACATTTATATAGTAATTAAAAAAAACATATTTATAAAATGGTTTAAAAAAAAGTTATAAAATAAGTTTTTTGTAAACAGTTGTCATTTCTGGTCTGTTTTCGGCTAATTTGTTGGAGCACCATTTTCCAAGTCTGATTATGTATGAAAATATATCCGTTAACGATTCTCCCGCTTGTTCATCTTTTAATACATGCATATTTTTTTCATCAAAACTATCCACATATTCTTTAAGACGTTTGTTTCTAGATCGTGTTTTATCATATGCAGGTAGACCAGTTGCCAATTCGAATAGTACTATACCATAACTGTACGTGTCAATTTTAGTAGATAAATTACGTTCTAATATATACTCTTCAGGTAAATAAGGTCTAGTTCCCTGGATTTTGCTAACCTAAATATGAGTTTAATAACGTTTTTAATTTTATTTTAGTTAAGTTTATGCAATAAAGGAGTACAATCCCACCTACTTTTAAATAGTTATCAGAAGATCCTTCTCTTGCTAACCCAAAATCTCCGATTTTTGGCTCAAAATTTTTATCTAATAAAATATTAGCACTTTTAATATCTCCATGAATCAGAGGTTTCTGATGCACTGTATGAAGGTATTGCAAGCCGCGTGCTGTTCCTTTTGCAATTTCCTCTCTTTGCGACCAACTGAGAGGCAATATTCCTCGTTTCATCTGCAACCTGTCTTCCAACGAACCATTTTTCATACATTGGTAAACAAGACAAGGCGCTTTACCATCTATGCTATATGCGTACAACGGTAGGATATTTTCATGAGGCAATGAATTTAATATTTTTATTTCTCGAAACGACTGCTCTAGTTGAAGAGCATAACTCTCATCGTAATCAGAACTTCTTGGCTCAATCTTTTTTATGGCTACTTCAGTATTCTTCCAAATACCTAAGTTTTTGAAAGAGAAAAAATCAATGAATAAAATTTAGTGAGACCACTAAATAACTAATTTAATCAAATAAATATTATTTTACTATTTAATACAATCAGTGTACCTTTAAAAACAATACCGAACCCTCCTTTTCCAAGAACATTCTCTTTTTTCCAATAATCCGTAGCAGTTGCTAGCTCACTGTATAAGATACACGGTAGCGCACTTGAAAAAATTTCCGGCATTGAGGCCAACAAATTATGTGAATTACTCGTTGAATTAACCAGCTGTTCTCCTCGTGCCCTATTATTTAAGATTTTTTCTGACTCCTTGCTTTTATCCATAGCCATGATTTTATGAGGATTATGGAATTCTTGACGTTGGTGGCATTTTGGAATCCCAGTTGAAATTTTTTTTTCATCTTTGTTAAAAATTTTCCGAAGGTTTCCCTCTCCATTATATAAGAGAACATGATATTTACTATCGACGAATGGTTTTAATCTATCCATTGATTGATAGTGCTGCATTCGAGATAGTAAAATAAACAGCTCTAGAATGGTGTGGTTAAAATGTCCCCAAAGAGTCAAGAGTTCATCGGTCGGATTTTTCTCTTTCCTTACGTTTTGTATTGTTGAGACATCATACTCCATATAGACACCTACGAGATTATTAAGGAAACAGTTTCAATTTCATTCAATTTCATTAAAAAAATTAAAAAACAATTTCAAAAATGATAGGTACCTGCTAGTTCTTTCCACCTTTCATTGTAATTAAGTATATTGCACAAGTCTGCTCGAACTGAGTAAGGTAACTCATAAATAAATGTGCACCTGTCCATTTTTATAATTCACTTCTACTCGCTCCCATTGTAAACTTTTTTTAGCATGTAGTACTATCTATAAAATAAGTGTTTTTTTACTGCTTATTGTTTTTATACAAACAAACAAAATGTTAATTTTATTATTAGTGAAAAAGGAGAAAAGGAACATTCCGTTAGTTTAATCTTGTTTGGTTATAATTATTTATATAAACTCTAATTTTTTTATTTTATCCAAGCTTAAAGCTACAATAATGTGTAATGAAAATGGAAAAGATGATAACAATTCAGATTATGATAAATATTCTATGATAAAACGACCGTAAATCAAACAATATACTTTTAACAATACTGCGTGACAATCATTCGTAAACATTTGTATTGAATACAGTATTTTTGATGCAATTATGATATTTAATTTATATATGCAGCCATCATAAAATTAGATTAATAAAAAGTAACAGATTCAATTCTTTAGACAAACTCCAACGAATATGTACTTACTGGAGTTTTTTATAAATCAACAAGCTAAAAAAAGGCTGGAATTACAGAAGCTGAGACATGAAACGCTTCTCTGTCACCTCGGATTAGAAAAGATGTATAAAAAAAATTTACTCAACGAATCAGGCTAGCAGCGAAGCCACCACTCACTAGTAGGCTCTCCTCACCAATCGTCATTGGGCACATTTACAAGAGATAAAAAGAATTGTAAGTTGTACGTAATCAAATGAAGGTTTGTTTGTAAGTATAACTCTTGTGCTGTGTCATACTATAATTCTGCGTCCTAATATTTATAAGAAAATTTACTACAATTAAAAAAAAAAAAATTATTTAACCATTTCCGCTCTTGAGTTGCGTACAATACTTTTTTTTAATTTGCAGTGAAACTTCAGCAGTATGATAGAATTTAAATCAGTCCTCAGTTTTCTTAAGATCCATGAGCTAGATTATCAATACAGCTAAGAATCATTTTCAGCCCTAAGTAGTATACTAAAAACTCCAGTAATCACTTACTGTTTAAAAATCGCAATTTTTATTTTTGTACACTAGAAATATGATTACCTAAGCATGGAAAATCAAGAATGGTCATTTTACACGTAAAATTGTACGGTCAGGACTTACACTTTTTCTAATATTCACGGGAAACAAAAACAAAAAATCGAATTTTCGTGACTTATTTATTATTAACAAACTAATCTTGGCTACTTCGTTGTTACTGCTACTTATATGTTCCGTAAAACACTATTTCTGAGCGATAAAAAAAATAGGTGCTTGGAGGTGTGAATTCAACGATTCTGCTAGTTCATACAGTGAAAGTGATTATGTTGGTATGGAATGGAATTTTGATTTTGACTTCTAACCACACGGTGTGCGAGTCTTTCATGTGGGCCGCTTGCAAAGTTCCTCTCAAATGACTCGGTCACCCATCCCACTGGGTACTATTTAAAGGGTATAGCAATTGTCTTTAGCACACCCCAACTATTTATCAAGTTTAATGGAAAGATGTTTTCCAAAAAAACATCTAAACTCGCTGTACCCACCTTTTTATAACAACAAACAGTGACTTTTACCCGATGAGCTGGCCAGGTGTTGGCTTTCCTTCTAAAAGGAAGCCCTTGGAGGTCCAGACATCACGAGAAAAATCGATTACTTGTTATAAAAATCGGATGAGTGGTTTTTCGGCATCCTGGGTACTCATCTCATTGAAAAATATCTCGATAATTTTCGACAGAATTCGAACCCACGACCCCTCGAGTATATCCAGATAGGAGGCTACCATGCTAACCACTAAGCCATCAAAGCTAAAAGTGATTGTGTTATTACTACGTAAAGACCTGTAAGTACTCGTAATCTCGTGACAAAGTAAAAAACTAGCTTTACTGTTAATCTTTCCTGGTTTTTTCATACTTCGACTCTGAAAAAAAAATTTCTAAAATTGATTTTTCCACAAGGGTTTTTATGAGATAAAGTTCTCATTTTCTCACATTAAAAATAGGAGCTTAAATTGCAATGTGTTTAAAAAAGCCTTAACTACCCACACAAAAATGCTCAGCGGATTTTTTAATACTCTCATTCTCTTTATCTCTCTCCCTTGCTCCCTCTTCCCCTCTCTTCTTTTTTCCACACATAATTTCACATATGCCTGTGCGAATAAGTGAATTTTATCGTCGTATCTACATTACATTAATCTTTGAATATAGCTTTACTAAAAAAAATTGTGTTTTTTTTTTTTTTGCTTTCACCCTTTCCTTATTAGAAAATTTATCATTAATTTTTTTTTAAGTCCAGTTTTTCTAGTGTTTGTGCTTATGAATAATAAATATGTTAATGAAATCAGACTAACTATTTACAATAATCAACAAGTATTGTAATGATTTGAATTGTGAAAATAGAAAAAATGTATAGAGCAGTACTTATTTTACTATTTGAAGCACTGGCATTGCACTTTACCTTAAACTCAATCCTGTAGTTTCAAAATTAATACTACAAGTATGTTGTTCAAGAAGGCTCCCTTGTGCTAGTGTCACGTAATAAAATATGTCATTAAATATGTAATAATACGCTGAATCTAGTGGTCCCTTATTTATACCCTTAACCAAAGAAAGTCTCAAGAACTTCATGCTTAAAGTTTGCTTTGTAAACTGGAGCGGTTAAGGCAAACATACTAATTGTAAGATGAACGATTTGCAACCCTTATCAAAAGTGTCAGGTATTTTAAGTATACAGGAATTGTAAATTATAACTTCAACTTTAAAATTCCTTGGTGAAAAATATGGGTAAGCAAACTAAAAATTGAAATAACCGACGAAAAGGGACGATAAATGTATGCAGTCATTGATGTCATGTTGTGTACACGTTAATTTGAATATATATATATACTACAACTACCACAACTACTGCTACTACTACTACTACTGCTGCAGCTGCTGCTACTACTACTACTACTACTACTACTACTACTACTACTACTACTACCTCTCCCGGGTGGAGTTTTTGCTGGTTTCTCCATACCAGGCGCTTCCCCGGGTAGCGGATAGAGGCATCCTCATAAGATATGAGGTGACGATGGTCAGCTGGGGTGGCTTCTTGTGGTGGTGGTCAGGGGCGTGGATTGGAAGGCGTGTGCGGCGTTGGCATGTGTATCTGTAGCGGTGTGGACGGGGGACTTGTGCCCTGTGTTTTTATCGATGTGAATGCATGAGACGGCCCTGCTTGTGCTCCTTGTTCTTTGCTTTCTGCTGTCCTCATGGGTGGCGCTCCAATGCTTGATGCGGGCCAACAAAAACTAGCACCCGTCGTGCATAGAAGTAAGCGGCAGATATAACATTCTTTTCAAATACATGCATTACACTCTCACTAAACAAACACAGAAATACTTACGGATTGTTCCCAGTTGCGGGTGGTGGGTTCTTTCCCGGGCTTGCGTTGGATGCCTGGCGGCGGGTGAAACTGGACGATGAGGCCCAGGTAAGTCTGAGTAACCACGTATGATATGGCTGTCCGCCTCATAAGCAAAAAAGACATGGTGGGCTGACTAATCTAGGCTTACTTCCACTAAAGAGGCTATATGGTGGCACCTTAGTGACTCACGTCAGCTCGTTTGGTTGGGTTGCCTGCGTGGTCTTGGGACTGTACACCTACCGCACGTCTCACTGGGATGACTGTAGTGTACCAACATATACATACATTACTCACGAACGTCATTAGACTTTTTACTCAACGCCAGGGCAGTCTCTGCAGGTGGGACTGACGGAGAATGGCGACTCCCGGCAGGCCCGAGCAAGTAGCGGTTCTCTCTGGTATCAGAGTGGGCTGCTGTCCTGGTTTTAATCCTTTCCAAATACTTATTTCTAGAAAAAAGGGTAGTGCTGGCCTTTGCGGGTCAGAACGACATTAAAAAAGATGCCGATATGAAAAACGTCGATGCAAAACTTGTACCCCAGGCACTTGTAACCTCATTTAGGGAATCTGCCGGCAGTTCCGATCCGGTGAAAGCCCAGTTGACTGTCACAGGCCCCACGGATTCTGGAGGGGGGGGGAAGGGGGAGGGACACAAAGACGTGTCTCATAGCCATCAGGGACTGCTTAATGTTTGATGGTTCTTTCTAACGAACAAAGGACGAAGGAGAAGCCTGTCGAGCATAGGAACCAATGACACCGAGGACAGCAACGTGTCAGTATTTAGTCACCAGACCCAGGAGGAGCTTGCCTCTTTAGAAGAAAGTGGTGCTAAGCTCAGAGTAAAGCGACAGCGAGTGGCTGATAAAGTCCAATCAGGAACGAAAGACATTACACAGACGCTACAATTAATTAACGATAAGTACGGCAACACAGCGAACGCTGTTAAAAATGGGCTCAAAGCCGCGCTTAAGCATCTTCAAGAGTAAGAGGTGCTGAGAAAAGGCTGTCTTACTAAAGAAGATATATATACGAACGCTCGGAAGTCGTCATCTGAATCCCTGCAGTGGAAGGAACAAAGGCGAGATAATTTTCGACGGCATGTACAGAAAAAAACCCTGAATACTGCCCTAAAAGAAATAAAACGAAGTAAAAGAAACAGGAGCCCTTCGAACAGCCCTGAGAAACGCCAGCAGACTGTCTTCAAAGAAAAAGAAAACAGACAGTGGCAAACAAGAAGAAATTCCCCTTAATGACAAAACAAGCCAGAAAAAAAGTGGACGCCACAACAACAGTAGTAGTGAAGATGGCTGAAGGACAGACCTTTGCAACGGTGTTGAAGACGATAAAGGCAAACTTTGACCCTGATAAGGCTAACGTGGCAGTCCAAAGTGTTGTTACTACAAAAAAAGGAGACATACTTATTAAGGCCAAAGGTGCAGAGAATGCTACTGCATTCTCACAGCAAATTGAAAAGTCGGTAGCTGAACAGGGTACTGTCAAAATGAGTAACAGAAAAGTGATATTAGAGGTCCGAGACCTTGGATGCCATTGTAGAGGAAGATAAAGTCAAAGAGGCTTTCGCTAGGACTTTTGGACATCAGAGCCAGGAGCCAGAAGTAGCTCTCTTAAAGCCAAATACCAGAGGACAGAGGCTGGCTTTAATAAAGGTTGACGAAGTATCTGCCAGACAAGTAGAAAAGGAAGGCAGGTTACGAGTTGGCTTTGTAAGCTGCCGAATTCAAAGAAGAATTGAAGTAACAAGATGTTACAAATGCCTGGGATATAGACACGTCTCAGGCAACTGTAAGAACGAAAACAGATCCAAGCTTTGCTTTCGGTGTGGAAGCTTAAACCACCGGAAGAAAGAGTGTCCAGGCCGAGAACGGTGCTTCCTTTGCCCAACAACGGAAAACAAGCACGAAGCAGGCAGCGGAAGCTGCCCTCTATTTAGAAGAGCCCTAAAAGAGGCCAGGGATAAAGCCCAAGCAGGATCAAAACAGGATAAAAAGGCCTTGAGTTGAAAAACAGGCTAATTTGGACTTACGCTGCTCTGAGTACTTTTTACCTATCAGCAAGGGAAAGCATTAAGCTTATAGTGGTGCTGGCTGAGTGGGCGGCCTGCTATGAAGCGCTAGACAAGGTGCTGGTCCTCAGGGACCCCGAGTCCTTTTCAGGACTCGAGAGGATTGGCACCTCTAGCAACTGGTGGCGAGCTTGCTCGCTAATGCTGCGAGACGTGATGGTCTCCTTGGTGGCTCCACCCTGAAGTAATGCTAACGCGGTTCCAGGGTGGATCAAAAGCCACGCGGCATGGGGG